>CABFVX010006043.1:14811-27418 GCA_902151425.1 Timema shepardi
AAGATGGTGGGAGGACAGAAGTAAATGGAGGAGGATTATGTCCGAGACAGAGGCGTGGAGGAAGAAAGATGGTGGGAGGACAAAAGTAAATGTAGAGGCTTATGTCCGAGACAGAGGCGTGGAGGAAGAAAGATGGTGGGAGGACAGAAGTAAATGTAGAGGATTATGTCCGAGACAGAGGTGTGGAGGAAGAAAGATGGTGGGAGGACAGAAGTAAATGGAGGAGGCTTATGTCCGAGACAGAGGTGTGGAGGAAGAAAGATGGTGGGAGGACAGAAGTAAATGGAGGAGGATTATGTTCGAGACAGAGGCGTGGAGGAAGTAAGATGGTGGGAGGACAGAAGTAAATGGAGGAGGATTATGTTCGAGACAGAGGCGTGGAGGAAGAAAGATGGTGGGAGGACAGAAGTAAATGTAGAGGCTTATGTCCGAGACAGAGGTGTGGAGGAAGAAAGATGGTGGGAGGACAAAAGTAAATGGAGGAGGCTTATGTTCGAGACAGAGGTGTGGAGGAAGAAAGATGGTGGGAGGACAGAAGTAAATGGAGGAGGCTTATGTTCGAGACAGAGGCGTGGAGGAAGCAAGGTGGTGGGAGGACAGAAGTAAATGGAGGAGGCTTATGTCCGAGACAGAGGCGTGGAGGAAGAAAGATGGTGGGAGGACAGAAGTAAATGGAGGAGGATTATGTCCGAGACAGAGGCGTGGAGGAAGAAAGATGGTGGGAGGACAAAAGTAAATGGAGGAGGCTTATGTCCGAGACAGAGGCGTGGAGGAAGAAAGATGGTGGGAGGACAAAAGTAAATGGAGGGGGCTTATGTCCGAGACAGAGGCGTGGAGGAAGAAAGATGGTGGGAGGACAAAAGTAAATGGAGGGGGCTTATGTCCGAGACAGACCCTGTTAGTGGCAGGAAACTCTGCATCATGTTGATGATGATAATGATGATGATGATGATGATGATGATACGTTAAGCCATGCGAATTGCAGCTGTCACTTTTGATAGATATCAATACATATAAAATAACACTAATAATATAATAAAATGATGTCAGTGTTGACAGCAAATAAATAAGAGCTTAAAACTTTTCCGCATGATCAGAATATTTTCTCATACGACGCAAACTTCATACTTTGGAGCTTATGTCTGTGTTTTACATTTAATAAACGAAACAACTTTTGATGACAAAATTTTCAAAAGTTTCAAGGTCCATTATTAAATACTTTTAAAAAAAATATATATTATTGGAGTCTTTTTTTTACTAAAAAGCATATAAACATGTATCATTAACACTTCGAAAAAAAAAAGTTGATGTAATAATTAGTTTAATTTTTGGAAAGAACGGAAAACATTTTTTTTCTCACGATCAACATTGATAACATTTTACTAGATTATTTAGTGTTATTTTATAGGTAATGATAATTTCTTATCAAAAACGACAACTGCATATCCCATGGTTTGACGTATGAATACGTAAAAGTTGATTTAGTAACTTTACTTGCTGTCAATATTGTACTGTTAAAAAACATATTTTTTTTATCAAAAGTGGTGTCAAATCATTTATCATTTATTTTATAAAATAATTAATTTATTTGATTTTATTAAATAAAAATGACAGTGTAGTACTACCCTCCCTACTTGTACTCATTGGGTTAAGGGGAGAGGGGGATATTATTCCTTCACGAACGCCCCCCCACCGTAAGTAACTAACTAGGCCTCATTGCCGCTATAAGCTATTCTCATCATTGTTAACTCTGGTAAAGAAAGAGCCGAACGCGGCGTTGCAGGAACGGACCTCTGACATCTCACAGATAATGATGTATTCACGCCTTCGTCTAAGTATGTATGTATCTATGTGTATGTGTGTAAATCCACCCGAGGCGTGTTCTTAAGTGAAGCTTCCTATTGTCAGATCGAGGTGGTTTTGATGACTCGATCACCGTCAAATAAATTACAAATACAAATGGTTTAAGTTTTTAAGGTGGAGGTGTAAGGAGGGATTGAGAGTTAAGGGCGGTATTATTGCAGTTTTTTTATAGAAAAAAAAAATGCTTCTAGGCAAAATAAATCAAATAATGCTCCAGTAGAAACAGAAAGTTTAATTTCCTCCACAATGTGATATCAACAGTTGTTGAATATCTTTGAAGGGTGTCCTGGAATTTAATGACAACATTTCCTCTTCATTTAAAAAGTTTCTCATCTAATGCCGTTAAGCTTCTGACAAATATTCAACAACTGTTGATATCACCGTGTGGAGAAAATTAAACTCTACATTTCTACTGAAGTAATTATTGTTTAATCTCTTCAGTAACCGAATGGTCTAGAATCTAAGGCATCAATCACGTGTTAAGACTGACCTGCTGAAGATGGGAGCAATAGGGGTTCGAATCCGGGTCGGTTCTACCGAGGATGAATTCCCCTAGATGGTTATGGCATATAACTACCTGTTTTGGTTAGACGCGAAATATTAATCATTATAAAAGGATTGGAATGCATTTATGGGAAATGTAATTAAATTTTGTGCGGACGGAGGATAGGAAACCTTTTAGGAGAAAACATATAATCATCCTCGGCTCCCCCCGTCTAGGATTTGAACCCAAACCCCCTCGTTCCAGAAAATCAGACTAAGTGAGGATGGCGTTTATACCACGGGCTCACCGGCGCGGATCAGGAAAATATTATTTTTCACTTATTTAAGGTATTTAATGTGCACTCTCTGAACCGACTGATTATATCAACACACGAGAATTTCTATGAGCTAGAGCGAAAGGACCTACAAATTTTGCTGGTAAAAATATTTTCACATACCTTCCAGGGTTCTTTTTTTACATGGACAGTGTACCGACGGCTTTACTTCCCCCTCCCAAGGAAGTAGTTCTACGAGTTTTTTTTATCGTTCATGAAAGACCCGTCGACCCCCCGGTTGGGTTTGATTCCACGATCATCGGGTCCTGAGGCGAGCACTTTACCCCCAAGACCACCAAGGTCGACCAGAAATATATTGACAAGTAATTGTGGCGGGGGTAAATTACACATCATTTATTCCTGAACTATCGTGTGGTAATAATAATAAACTTAATGTGATGAATGTTCCATGTTCGCGGAATGTTCCAGCTTGAATAATTTATTGCTCAGTTTACTATCACATTATGTGTGAGGGAGAAGTGTCTTTAATAGCTCCTCCACCCAAAGCAATCTGGTTGCTAGTACAGTCCAATTTTCACAGAAAAGGTATTTAAAAAAAACTACAAACACATTTTTTTTTCACTACCCACTTCGGTTGCCGCATAGTCTACGGCATCATTCTCACAGTAGACTATACTATCTATAATAGGGAGATCAAAGTTCGAATCTCAGTCGGGTGTGGTGAGTGTTTTTTTCCAAAATGGTTTTAACTCTCCCTCTATTTAAATGCAGGCACAAGTTCTCTAGATATCACCTTTCTTATCCATTAAACCATTAGCGTAATTAGTACATAAGCGTAGGCCTATAATACGAAAGGGTAGTAAGGCGTGGTGCAACTTTTTTTTTAAGCCGTGCATTCGGGTTATAGCTCATGTACTAGCTACTTTAATACAGTATGTTGAAGATTAGAAAGGTTGACTTTAGAGAAAGTGTATTAGCATTTGCGTGGAGGGAGAATGTTAAACCATTTAGGGGAAAACCTATAACACCCGACCAGGATTCACACACGGCGAGTCGTGGATATTGGTTACATTTTACAACATTACAAGTGTTATTTTATAGGTATTGATAATATACATCAATAGTGAGACAGATGCAGCTAATATATTATTATTATTATTAGCACCACGTCTTACTACCCGTTCGGGTTTTACGCACTTACACTAATGTGTAATGGTACCGGTAGGGTGATTGTGAGATGAAATGGAGGACCTACAGTTTAACGTGGAATCCGGACCACGGTGGAGGCCTGGCATTCCTCACATTCACAAGATGTCTTGTCAGAGGTGAAGGAAGGGTTTGGTAATCAGATAAATCTATACCGGGACCGAGGATTGAACCCCGGCCGCCAGCATAGGAGTCTGATACCTTACCCCTAGACCGCCAGGTCACCCACCTAATATAACTTGACATATGAACACGTGAAAGTATACCAGCAGAACTACCACTAAAACTGTAGTAACGACAATAACATGGAGTAAGAGTGTAGTAACGATAATAACATGGAGGGAGCGAGGTCTACTGTTCACAGAACTACTAGTAACGATAATAACATGGAGGGAGAGAGGTCTACGGTTCACAGAACTACTAGTAACGATAATAACATGGAGCGAGGTCTACTGTTCACAGAACTACTAGTAAGAGTGTAGTAACGATAATAACATGGAGGGAGCGAGGTCTACTGTTCACAGAACTACTAGTAACGATAATAACATGGAGGGAGAGAGGTCTACTGTTCACAGAACTACTAGTAAGACTGTAGTAACGATAATAACATGGAGGGAGGTCTACTGTTCACAGAACTACTAGTAAGACTGTAGTAACGATAATAACATGGAGGGAGGTCTACTGTTCACAGAACTACTAGTAAGACTGTAGTAACGATAATAACATGGAGGGAGGTCTACTGTTCACAGAACTACTAGTAAGACTGTAGTAACGATAATAACATGGAGGGAGGTCTACTGTTCACAGAACTACTAGTAAGACTGTAGTAACGATAATAACATGGAGGGAGGTCTACTATTCATAGAACTACTAATTAAATATATATTTCATCAATTAAGACGTATCGTTTAAGGCACGGATTCTTTCTTTTGGCAGAATATGCGTACATTTTTTTTTTTCACTATCAACAATGTTCATTCAACATATGGAGCACCGTAGGTAAGTGTGATTCTTTGTACAACAATCTTTTCCTCCATGTGTGGCTAAATGAATGGAGGTAGAATTCATTGTAACCGGATAAGTCCAATTTAAATATGATCCAATGTTTGTGACGTAATACGTGAGGTCTGAAAGTGACTCTGGTCTTAACAACAAACTCGAATCGCAAGGTAATATAGACCTTAAGTAAAAGGGAAATACGGTCGATTCTGAGGGATGTGATCGGGGAGGACTTGGGCCGTTTTCAAACTCAAAACTTCAAACGAGAGTGTGGTGACCATAAAATCTTTATTTTTTTAAAAAAAATTTTTTCGCGTTTGCTCTTAATATTTCGTGTAAGGTTGCGGCATTTCTAGAAGGAGTGGCGTTCGGGGGAAGGGGTTAGAGGAGTAGATGGAAAAGAAGGATAAAAAGTAGGTTACATAAAAATGAAAATAGTAGTATCAAAGTCTTTAGAAAACCGCCTCTAGAATGTTTAGTCTTGTAGGGTCTTCCAAGGGCATACTCTTGTAGATTTTACGTTACGGGGCAAGAAATTTCAGCCTCCCACATCGTAAGTAATAAGAGTTGAAAGAAGTTTTTTTTTAAAGTATAATTTATAATGCTTTATTTCAAAGGTTTTCTACCACGGGATGTTTGAACTCGCGTACTATTGGCGTAAGAATACATGTAGTAGTGAACTAGTTTTGTAAAGGATTATTACATCCGGTTAGAATGAACAAAAATAATAATAATAAAACAATACATGTGGGTGGGCCGGTTGGTAATTGCTAAAGAACGTAGACAGAGAAAGTATCTCCTTGCAAGTCCCTACCAAGCTGTTTTGTTTTTACTATTCTGTTACGTTTTGATATCAATTTTGGATTGTTGTAAAGAATTATGCTTATATACCTGATTCAGTGGTTGAATAGGCTACGGCGTCACTCGTGCTAAGCTAGGCTGCAAATGACGGGGAGATTGGGGTTCGAATCCTGATCCGGACTACTGTGGGTGGTTCCCTCCCCCCCCCCCCCCCCNCCCCCCTAAATGCTAATTGTTGCTACACTATTTAGATTCTCTTTGTATTTTAAGTTGATATTTCTCCTTGGTAATCAAGTTAGAAGTAAGACAAATTAATACTATATTCAATCTACATTATATTTATAGAGAATAACCCCTATTATTATTATTATTATTATTATTATTATTAGCACCACGTCTTACTACCCGTTCGGGTTATACGTACTTACGGTAATGTGTAATGGTAGGGTAATTGTGAGATGAAATGGAGGACCTACAGTTTAACGTGGGATCCGAACCACGGTGGGGGCCTGGAATTCCCCACATTCACAAGTTGTGATTAATATACGTCTTGTCAGAGGTGAAGGAAGGGTTTGGCAATCAGATAAATCTGTGCTGGGAACCGAGGATTGAACCCCGGACCCACAGCACAGAAGTCAGTTACCTTACCCCCTAGACCGCCAGGTCACCTAATAGCCGCTGTTCCAGTGGTTTACGTCACTCTTGCAGTGTATGCATAAACAAAACAAAAAATACCCCACCCTATGTACTCGATGGATTTCCACTTATTTTTGTAATGGATAACCAGATCGATAAAAATATGTGGGGCCTACAGTGCATACGTCGTTCGGCCTTGGTTTAAAGACTGTCGTTATGCGAAATTTCGTTAAAATTGGTCCACCCAATCGAAAGTTATCGAGGAAAAAACATACGGACAGTACAGACTGATGAAATGAAAAATGGTCAAGTTAAAACATTTTAGCGATACGCTCGGTAACTTTAAACTTCTTAAATGTATTTGAGGTATTTTAACATACACTTTCCTGAACCGACTTACAAGCTAATTTAAATCTATAAGAGACACAACATCCTACCTCCAGGCCGTTAAATTCATCACTTTGAAAGGGGGAAACCCACATTTCATTGATGATAGTGTTTTTTTTTGCCATTCCGGTAATCGAGCCCTTAACCTTAAGCTTAGTAAACACGGTACCGACCGAGTTAAGGGGGTCGGACTCTCTTGGTGAATGAACACATGTACGATAAGTCTCGTTCACGTTTAAGGAGGGGGCAGGGGGCAAAGGAGGGGGGGGGGAATAGGTATGCGTACATCCTTTGCTAGACCTTGAATTTTTATTTGAACAAGTCGAAAAGGATTAGTAACCAAGGAAGGTAAGTTGGGCTAAAATGTACCCCTCCTCCTTTACCCCAACCGAATTACAAGTGCTGTACTGAGTGGTTCTTCAAGGTCATATGACCACAGTACTCTTAAAGTCGCTTCATAAATTATTCCGAAATCCTTCCCAGAGGGACGGAATGAAATTTCAGTCTGCCTCGGTATGAATGGTTTTAAAAGTTGAGTTACTTAACTCGGATGAAATCGACAGAAAAAAAAAGTTTTATGGTTGGTTAACATGCGGGTTGAAAATAAACAAAACACACACACTAAAATATCACCTGATTGAATACTTAAGTATTTTGTTGTTAATGTAATTAACATGACGTAGTAGGAATATGCTAATTGTCACAAGTTTTAAGACATTCAGCGCTTCGGTGGGAACTTTGGTAAATATCGCCCTAGCTTGGATGTCTCTATTTGTGTGTGTACGTTATTTTAACGACACCATTAATGTGTGTAAAAAAAACACCTTTGGTCTTGAATCAAAGGAAAGACTGTCTAGCACTTAAGTGAGTTTTATGTGTCTATTTAATATAGATTTCAGAATGGAAACATTTGTTTCAAAACTTTTAAACAATATAATTTCTCAAAGTTTTAATAATAATAATAATAATAATAATAATAATAATAATAATTATTATTATTATTATTATTATTATTATTACTATTATTACTAGCACCGCGTCTTACTACCCGTTCGGGTTATACGCACTTACGCTAATGTGTAATGGTAGGGTGATTGTGAGATGAAATGTAGGACCTACAGTTTAACGTGGAATCCGAACCACGGTGGAGGCCTGGCATTCCCCACACTCACAAGATGTCTTGTCAGAGGTGAAGGAAGGAGTTTGGTAATCAGATAAATCTTTGCCGGGACCTAGGATTGAACCCCGGCCGCCAGCACAGAAGTCTGACACCTCACCCCTAGACTGCCAGGTCACCAAGTTTTAATCAAACGTAGATTAAAAAATGCTTTAGAAAGCTGTTCTTGGTTTTTCTGTCCTTAAGTTGCTTGTGTTCATTTTTAAGAACATAAAGAGCTTTCATTCAATTCAATATTAATATAGTTGAATATATTACTTGACTCTTGATTACTGTCGTATTGTGAAAGATTTATAAACTTTTTTTAGTTTAAAATAAGATACTTGCGTGTGACTAGTTAGCAATAAGGGATGTCACATTTACATATAGATAGCTAATAGTTAGTGATATCACATTTATATATATTAATTAGTGATATCACATTTATATATATTAATTATTGATATCACATTTATATATGACTAGATAGTAGTTAGCTATGTCCCATTTACATATGACTAGTTAGTAGTTAGTTATGTCTCAGTTACACATACCTAGCTATTAATTAGTCATATCACCTTTAGATTTAGCTATTTAGAAGTTAATTATATCACATTTACATATAGCTATTTAGAAGCTAGTGATATAGTTACATATAGCTAGTTAGTAGTTAGTGATTTCATATTTGCATATGGCTATTTAGAAGCTAGTGATATAGTTACATATAGCTAGTTAGTAGTTAGTGATTTCATATTTACATATGGCTATTTAGAAGCTAGTGATATAGTTACATATAGCTAGTTAGTAGTTAGTGATTTCATATTTACATATGGCTATTTAGTAGTTAGTGATATTGCATTTACATGTAGCTAGCTATTAATTAGTGGTATCACATTTACAAGCTAGTAGTTAGTTATATCACATTTACATATAGCTAGCTGATAGTGATATCACATTTACATATAGCTAGCTGATAGTGATATCACATTTAAATCTAGCTAGTAATTAGTGATACAACATTTCATATGGGGAGAGACAAAATGACTTTGTATCAATATGTGTGACTTAGAGCCGTGAGTCGTGGAACCAACCCATCACTTTTTTTAAATCTAAAATTTCAACAATTAAATACTAAAACAATATATTAACGTAATTTAGTCCAATAACCTCTTATATCGTAAACGTTCAAAAATACGAAGCACATTTTTCAAATATCTTTCCATGTGACTTATACGATCTTTCCTCCGAGTCGAGCGCGCGCCTAGATTTGATACAAGCTCGCCTAGCACGAAAACACGGCAAGTAACATAACCACGCCTGCAAATAGGTGGGCTGCAAGGAAACGGCATGAAAAGGTCAGGGTTTTTTCATGACAAACAAAAATTGTTTTCGGCAATATAAATCAAATATTTCTCCAGGCCTATAGTTAAATTTTCTTCACATGGTGATATCAACAGTTGTTGACTATTTGTCATGAGCATAGCGGCATTAGATGAGAAACTTTTTAAATGAAGAGAAAAACGATCGTCTAGTCCAGTTCCAAAGTGCGATAAATACAAAAATCTAATTTCTGAGTATTTTTTTTAGTCCTATCTTGTGCGTAGGTTTAAATATGAGAGATGAATATTTACTGTAGAATTATTAACAATGTATATTACTTCCTTCCACATCATCTTACGAGCTTTAGGTATGCCTATATTACTATGCTGACCACATGACCTCTATCCGAAAAAAAAAGTTGTCACTATTTTCACCAACAGATGGCGACAGCTCAATCGGTTCGGTATGACTATATTTCCGTTTGTGTTTATAGAGTTGTGAGTTGATGTGTAGAAAAATAAACGTATCTACTGTTGTAACAATATTTATTTATTTTGTCGAGGAAAAAATAAGTTTTTTATTCTATACAAAAATCTCAAAAAGACCTTAACTCGCGTTCTTTCTCCTTCCCACCACCCTTTATAATGAAACTTCAAAACAATCTTTTAATATCGTTTATTATAGCTAAACTACTCCCATATGGTCCAGATCATTTCATTTGGTTCGATACAAGAGAAACAAGTGGAGAGGTTTTTTTTTTGTTTTGTTTTTCAACCACATAGTTTCACCTCCTCGATCTTAGAATGGAATGCGCTCGCTCCCAACCAATGAGAGAGCCGAAAAGAGAAGCGGCCCACTTCAAAAAACCTAGTGAACCAGACACCAGCTGACCTAGAGTCAGATAACAATACTCGCCGGTCCACTCGGTGAAGTTCGGGAAAGGAGGATAGAGGGAGGGGTAAAGGGGGGGGGGGCGCTGCTTGTTAGTCTCGCTCACACCGGCGTGAGAACAAGGGGGCGGTCTACAACTGGTGAGCCGCGGACCATCATGTCACCGAGGTATTATTATTATTAATAATAATAATACTTAGCACCGATTACTACTATCCGTTAGGGTTATACGATTAATTAATAATTAAGGTGATGGAATAAGGCCAAGAAAGATTAAATTTATAAGAATTGCACATGCATTTGCATGTAGAAAGAGTGTGAAATAATTTAGAAGGAAAACAATCCGCTCTACACCCCAACTGGGATTCGAACCCCAATATCCCCATAATGGGCAGTCCAGTCTATTGAGAGAATGACGCCTTAGACCATCCGACCACCAAAGTAGGTCATTACTTTATTATTATTATTATTATTATTGCAGTCATGAAACAAATTAAAACGCATACACCCGCCTCGGTGGCGTAGTTAGCTAACGAGCTAGTTTTATGTTGAGCTAGGCTGCCGAGGACGGGGAGATCGAGGTTCGAATATCGCTCGGGTGAACTGATAGTAGTTTTTCCTAAATGGTTTTCCACTTTCCCTCCATGCAAATGCGGGTTAACTTCCTATAAATTCAACCTTTCTGATTAATAACCCACTAGTGCAATTAGTACTTAGGTGTATAACCCAAACGGGTAGTAAGAAGCGGTGCTAAATATTTTTTTAAAAATGCATAAATATTGATTGGAAAGGAACGGGAGATAAAGTTCTTGTTTTTTTCCAGTTTTTAAAACAAACAACATTCTTGGACAAAATGAACCAAATATTACTAGATTTGTTCAGTTTAAGCTTCTACACATGGTGATCCCAACAGTTCTTGAAAATATTAATCATAAGCATTTCATAATTTAAACAGGACTCTTTATCTTGTCATTTAAGAAGTTTATGTTCAAATTTCGCTATGCCCATGACGTATATTCAAAGATCGTTGCCATCACAATGTGTAGAAAATTAAATTATCGAATATATCTGTCTGTTGAAGAAATATTATATTAATTTTGGCAAAAATAATAATAATATTTAGCACCGCGTCTTACTACCCGTTCGGGTTATACGCTTTAAGTACTAATTAAGCTAATGGATTAGGAATTGGGACGGTTGAATTAGAGGAAGTGAACCCGCATTTGCGTGTAGGGGGAGTGGAAAACCATTTAGGAAAAACCTCCCCCAGTTCACCCGACCGAGATTCTAAGCTCGATCTCCCCGTCCTCAGCAGTAGAGCTCAACACGACAAGCGCGTTAGCCAACTACGGCACCGAGGCGGGTTTTTGGCAAAAAAAAATTAATATATTTTTTGCTATAAAAACTCACGGACATAGTTAGGAGATGGGATATATGGGGTTACAGACCCCCACTCAAAATAAAAATATGCTCAAATACGACATTATTATCATTAATGTAAAAGAAACAGTAACTAGTTTTATTAAGAAAAATGAAAATTTCATATTTTGAGCGATGAATAATGATTAAGGTGGGGATGTATAGAACGCAAGAAAATGTCAGTACTTTTGCAATTTTTAAATTAAAACATATTTTTTGTCAAAATTTACTAAGTAAATTCTCCAGTATAAACGTAGTTTAATTTTCTCCACACGGTGATATCAACAGTTGTTGAATATCTGTCAAGGGTGTTCTGGAATGTAATGACAACTTTTTATCTTCATTTAGAAAGTTGGTCATCTAATGCCACCATGCTCGTGACAGATATTCAACAAATGTTGATATCACCATGAGAATAAGATTATATTCCATGTTTCTACTGAAGCAATATTTGATTTATTTTGACGAAAAAATGTTTTGCTATATTAAACTGTAAAAAAAAACCACTCCCTAACTTGCATTACCTACGTCCTCATCCTAAAGTAATTTATTTTTTTATAAGCATGGTGAATTAATTAATTTGATCATATTGGTTGTGTTATTCAGTGATACGAGACGATTTTCATTTTCTAATTTAAAGTGAAAATAGGTTATTTCTTTGACCCCGACCCCCCTACCAATAATAAGTTAGGGCCGTACTAGACGACAACTGTCTACTGACGGTGACTTGGTCGCATAAGTGAGATATTTTGGTTATCTCTCGTGGCGTTCTGGCATCCTGGTCGTAAGTATGGATGTCTGTACCCCTTTTGTAAAAACTACAAAATTACGAACCTCGACTAGCAATACCTTCCCTCCCACTTTTATTATTATTATTATATTATTATTATTATTATTATTATTACTATTATTAGCACCGCGTCTTACTACCCGTTCGAGTTATACGCAATTACGCTAATGTGTAATGGTAGGGTGATTGTGAGATGAAATGGAGGACCTACAGTTAAAACATGGAATCCGAACCACGGTGGAGGCCTGGCATTCCCCACATTCACAAGATGTCTTGTCAGAGGTGAAGGAAGGGTTTGGTAATCAGATAAATCTGTGCCGGGACCGAGGATTGAGCCCCGGCCGCCAGCACAGAAGTCTG
>CABFVX010006044.1:0-43954 GCA_902151425.1 Timema shepardi
CGCGATCAACTATGAAAAAGAGAGGGGATAAATAAACATAAGGTCGAATATTATGATTCTTCCATGGAAGAGTAATTTAGGATAGTGAATTGTAGATTCCCATTGAAGATCAAGGAAGATAATACTCGGAGGGTGTTAACATGGGGCCTCCAAAGGGGCTAAAGTTAATGAGTATTTGATATTTCTTCGTGAGGTTACGTAACCATTCACTTGTGCGAGATAATCTTGATTAGCTCGGCACACAATGTTTTATTAAATACATAAACAGTATATACTTATCTATTTAATAAATTCAAGCCAACGTTAGAAAAATTATCCCTCAAACCGTTCATGCTATTTGCGTTTAGTTAATTAGGAAGCTAAAACTTAAAGGAAATGAAAAATAACAATCTACGTAGTAATGTAGCAAAATAATGGAATCATTTTGTAATTTTCATTCGAAATATTTTTGGCTGATATTCGATTGTACACTGTACAACCACTTTTTGTTTTGTATTAAATTAGCCTTGGTATCATTCGAAAGCGTAAGGTCGAATATTGTGTAGCAATGAGGACTATTGATTGGAAATGAACATAATAGAAATGAAGACCTGTATGGCGATAGCCTGGAAATATTCATAATCATAAGGTCCATTTTCCTCAGCACTTCTGGCAAGAGAGTGGTAAAAGAATTAATCGGCCCGCCCACGTCAAGTCAGCTACTGTTTATATTCGAATGTTTTTTTTCTCATTCGAATGATATTTTAAATTAGAATGATTTTGAAATAATTGAATGAATCGATTATTCAGAATAATCGAACGAATTGATTTTATTCATACAATTCTGCCCATCACTAGTTCTTGCTACTTTTAATTTTTAGCACTACATAATACTACCCATTCGGTTTATACAACCCTTTATTGCTACTAACGGCCTAATCTAATTGGCAGGGTCAGCTTGTGTATAGGCCCTGACTATCACCCCTATTACACCCAGCCACAATTTGAATTCTGACCTTCCTATAATCGAAAACACAATCGAGCGTGACGTTAAGCCCACGCTCCCACCGATACTTGTTTTAATTACCGTAAATTGATTGTATTGTGATTATACGAGTATGAGTAAGATGTCGCTAAAGTGAATCATTCAACTCAGAGGATATTTTGAGTGTTATGGTATCAGCGTAACTTATCTAAATACTAGGCTCTTACAATCAGTTTAGTTGTTGTTAAGTAACCAAAGGAACACAAAAAGTCTTGATCATTTTAATCACTATATTTTTTTTATTAAATTTATTTTGCACCTTCCTATAGTCATTATATTATCTTAGTAAGTAAATATAAGGCTACTCCTTCAACAATTCCTGTGACCACACCCGAAAAACACCATGGCCCTAAATAGGGCTATGACCCCGTTGTTGGATCCTACTGTATTAGAGTTGAAGGGCAGAAAGGCGCAAGTCTTATTACCTAGTTTACATCTTAAGGAATTTGTGTTTGATTCTAATAGGCTGACGTTTTTAATCATTTATCTGTACGTTAAGGCCCAATCATATAATGTCACATTAAAGTCCTCGTAACTTAACCGCTCGTAAAGTCTAATCTTTGGTTAAACTTTGCGTTGCGTTTTACAATACTATTTGTATGTGCTCGATAAGTTACGGACGGGTGCCTTCCATTAATTATTATCGTTAACCTTCTCGGAGCACTAGATTTGTTTCAAAGCCTTTGATTGACTTAATTTGAACCAATATAATGTAGGTAACTATTTAAATGTCTGTGAAGTTATGGAGTTGTTAGTAAAACAAATTAAAGTATAATAGGCCTACATGTTTATGTTGGTAATTATAACGCGTCATGTTATTCAATAATCATATAGATACATATAAGTTTATAATATATCATGCGTTTTTCTATGCAAATAAAGATGGGTATACCTTCTCTGTTTATTTTAAACAGACGTGTATTTTAACGCTATTTTTTAAGATTCAAAATAATTAAATATCTAAACAGTAGAGTCATAGTCAATTTTTAAACACACAACTCATTATTCAAATAAATAAACACCCATAAATAACCATGGACGTGTACTGGGGGGAGAAAAGTGAAGAAAAAAATACATCCAATGCTAGTCATTCAGGCCTACACATTATTACTTACAAGACGATAGAAACATATGTCGGCCTTCAGCTATTGTCAATTACTAATAACTAATGACAACAAGAAATGACCACTCCGAATTGCGAAGTGAAACCACTGAAAATAATTTTAATATTTTGAATAGGAAAAAAGAATCTGTAGGGATAAGCCAAAATAATGATAATAAAAGCTGATACCAGGAATTAAAAACCTCTGCCCCACGTCGTACTACGACTTACAAATTGTTATATTACAGAGAGAATTGGCAAATATATAACAGTCCAATTCGGTACAAGGCAAAGTCTATTCTGTTAATACATGTTGCAGACATACGACATTACAATACAGAGCCACAGATAACAAGTTATTAGGGTAACACCTCTGACGCTCAACTTGGTCCTGGATAGAGATAGTAATTCCTCACATAGCCGCAGGGCGTTGTCATCACATTTCCCCTCTAAAGATTTACGAGTTTCCTGGACCTTTGAATTCTTCGATCAGGAGTGGATGAATTGGGAGAGGAACCACCAAGTTAAGGCACTCAAATTGCTACCTTTGAAGGCGTTGTATGAACTGGTATAATTGACAATCTTCTTGGAGATTATTAACTGTTATTTGCCAACTCATCTGGCTCTTGCTGGACCCGGGGATCATTTTCATTAAGAAACTGTAGAGACTTTCAATACCTTATAAAATGTCCGTCCTCTGTTTGGATGATATAGTACCTTCCTGGTTCCGGTCGGTGATATAGACTTTTGTTTCAGGGTTCAAATTTGTGAGAGGCCTAACCTCATGAGGACGATCATAGTTTCTTGTTGTTTCGACAGTCTGTGTTCTTCTCTGTGGAACAGCTGGTCCAAATTAACTGGTGAGGGAACAAGGTTACTTGGCAATGTGGGTATAAATCCACTAAGTTTTCTCCACATCAAGAGCTCAGTAGGGCTATAGCCAGATTCTAGCGGTGTGGAGCGCAGCATAAGTAAGGCTATGTATGGGTCCTTGCTCTTTTCAAGATTATTTTTTTAACATTATTTACTTCAGACGCTATAAAGCCGTTTCTTTGTGAGTTCTTCGGGCTGGATGTAACAATTTTAAAATTATAATCCTTAGAAAACTGGTAAAATTTGGATTTATTATATTGTTATGGATCCATTGTGATCCACAATCAGCTCTAATAATTTCAGGTACTCCATGCCTGGCTATAATAGATTTGAGATGATTTATGACACAATTCGTCACCCGAGAATGCAAGTGTTCTATGTCCAATTTTTCACTTTTGTGTAAAAGAGCATTGAAGTTTGACCTTGTGTATTAAACCAATGTTACTAGATGACAACTCGAGTTTGTATATTATTTAGTAATTATTTAATAGTCTCAATTTCACCACAGGTGTATCATATGCATTCTAAATAAACGTAAACACCAAATATCTCAAATTTAACAATTTTGGAGATAGAATACTTGCATTCTCGGGTGACGAATTAGTAGTAAGGTACCCCAGAAAAGCCATTTATTGATATCTGGAGTAGTAGTCAGCAACAAAGAGATGGCAGTTACCATTCAACTTCAAAAGATCCCTGCCAAATTTTGCCAAGGCCACTCAGGAAACAGAATAGGTATTAAAGGTTCTGATAGATTTATCCTCAATTTGGCACACTTCTAAACAATATCTCTAAGTTGTGTGGACAATCTTGGCCACCAAACGCTTTGTTTGGCAAGTGTTCTACATTTGGTAATCCCCTAATGACCTTCGTGTAATTTATTTTTTATTTCCTTCCACGTGAAATTATGAATTATTAGCCTATTACCTTTTAGTAGAAGCCCATTTTGTAGAGATATTTAGTTTTGATGTTGCCAATATGGTAAGTACATTTTCGGTATTTGTGACTTTGGAGGCCATATGTCTTGGCAAAACTGCATGAGGTGAACCATTTCTGTCAACTTAGCATCAGACGCAGGAAGACCAAAGACAACCTCTTGGATATAGGCCATCACTTCGTCAGCTAGTTCATCTGCCCCATCAAGTAGTGGCTGCGGATTGCGGGAAAGAACATAAGCAATTAGTAGATTTTTGCAAGCTACATGAAAAATCTCAAACGAATACCTTATCAATATATGCCTAATTCTTTGTAGCCTAGGAGTTATAGAATCTAGGTCTTCGTTGGCGAAAATAGGAACTAAAGGTTTGTTATCAGTCTCTATTTTTATATGAATGCCTGTAATAAAATCATAAAAGCGTTCACATGCCCAAGCGAGAGCGAGTCCCTACTTCTAAATTTGTGCCCACTTTCTCTCAACTACACTGAGAGTTCAAGAAGCGTAACTAACATGTCTTGGATAGTCATCATCTTGGTGTTGTATTAAAACTGCACCAACGCCATAGGATGATGCGTCAGCTGAGAAAATAGTGTCATTATTGAACTTATATAAAGCATGATTAGGTTGCTTTGCTATGGCTACCTTTATGTTTCAAATGCTTCAGTCTGGAGACAATCCCATAACCAGTCAACGTTTTAGCGGAGAAGCTTATTAAGAGGTTGCGATAAGATAGACAGATTTGGAACAAACTTGGCCAGAAATGTTACTAGACCCAAAAATACTTTTAGCTCAATTACATTAATAGGAGGTTTCAGTTTGAGAATAGAATCAATTTTTTTTGGATAAGGAGAAACACCTTTCGCAGATATGACTTGACTAAGAAGTTTATTGAAGTTTGCTGAAACTAACACTTTTCCTAATAAGTTTCCAACCTACTTTTTGCAGGCTAGAAAGGACCTTATAAAGCCGTGAGTCATGTTCCTCAATAGTTGACACATATACTATAACTAGCAATCCCACCCGTCGTTGCCCGTGAACCACTGTGGTATTGTGTTAGAAATAGTCTAATTAAAAAGCTAGTTAAAAATCCTGCTTTGAGGTGCATTCGGACCCCCTCACGTACACATGTTGAAAATATCAGATCTCTACATGCCGTAGGTTTTGCTGGGCATCACACACACACAAACAAACAAACACACATACAAACACTTCCTTTTCTACACTAATATTATAAAGAGGAAAGATTTGATGTTTTGTTTTTTTGTTTGTAATGAGGAATAAATTAAATTTTCAAAATAAAATATAGCCTATTTTACTCGCTGATAATGTAGCTTTAGATTGGCAAAAGAATTTTTAAAATCGGTCCAGTAGTTTTTGAGTTTATCCATTTAAAAAAAATATTTCCTCTTTATAATATTAGTATAGATATCGTCAAACTAGCAGACAGCTCCCTCCAATCCTTCTAATTGCGCACTAATCTTCTTCTGGAAAACCTCAAGAGAAGGGGATATCCCAAAAATTAACAAAAGAAACCGATACCTTTCATACGGTGTGATTGATGTGGTTAGAGCTTTGGAAGAATCTGTGAGGGGAACCTGCCAGAATCCTGAGTTGGCATCTCGTTTTGAGAATACCTTAGACCCTTCTAGTTGACCTAGTGAATAATCATCTGTCGGCGTAGGAAAAAGTTATCTTTTTATATGTTGATTTAATTTAGTTAGATTAACATACAATCTTGGGGATCCATTAGTTTTTGGAAATTTAACCATGGGAGCACACAAATCTGATGGCTCGTCGACTTTTTCTATGACTTTATCCCAAACCATCCTATACAGTTCTTTTTAAGAATTTTCTTTAAAAGTAAAGGAACACGTCGGGGAACACTAATAGCATGTGGTACAGCCCTCTCTCTAATTTTTATGTGGTATGGCTTTCGAATTTTTCCTAGGCCTATAAAAAGCCTGGGGAACAAAAATTTTGGAACAAAATTGGCTTTTCATACCCCGGAAATCCTCTTTATGAGGCCTAATTTCTCACTAATATGATGGCTTAGAAGAATTATATCTGCTCCTTGAACTACATAAAATGTCTCAAAAATATATCTGTATTTGATTTTCCCTTGAATCCTGCCAACAGTTTTATGCTGAGCACCCCGTGGAACGATTAGGATTTTATTTGTTTGCAAAAACTCCATATATTGAAAAACTCTTAGTATGTACTTTTTCCAATAATATTTACATTTGCACCTCTATTAATTTTAGCCGAAAGGTCTTTCCCGCAGAATTTTGTGTTTAACAACCATTTATCAAGCAAATAAATAGTTTATATAGAGGCAAGGCTGACAAATTCACCATATTCATCTAACTCGTCCTCCGTGCGAAGAGAATCAACTGATCTAAATCTACAACATTTTGCATAATGACCTTTATATCGACACTGATGACAGATAGCACTTATAGTAGGACATTTGGTTCTAGGGTGTTCAGTATTACTCCCACACCAAAAACATTATTTTCTAGTTTGACTTTTATCCTCGTTATAAAAAGTGTTTCTACTATAACCAAAAAATTGTACACACTTTTTTTTGGGGAGTTTATTTGTAGCAGGTGACCTGGTGGTCTAGGGGTAAGGTGTCAGACTTCTATGCTGGCGGCCGGGGTTCGATCCCCGGTCCCGACAAGGATTTATCTGATTACCAAACCCTTCCTTCACCTCTGACAAGACAGCTTGTGAATGTGAGGAATGCCAGGTCTCCACCGTGGTTCGGATTCTACGTTAAACTGTAGGTCCTTCATTTCATCTCACAATCACCCTACCATTTCACATTAGCGTAAGTGCGTATAACCCGAACGGGTAGTAAGACGCGGTGCTAATAATAATAATAATAATAATAATAATAATAATAATAATATTTGTAGCATTAACATTGTCAGCTGAAACTTGACTAGCTTCTGTTAAAGTTTCCTGCTGTTTTTTCATTTGCTAAGATTGTATGGCAGAATTAACAGCTTTTTCCAGAGTTAACTTGGCATTTAATTGTAGTGCAAACGAGAGATTTTCTATCTATAAATCCAACTACGACTCTATCTCTAATGACTTCGTCATGAAAAGTCACAGGAAAGTTTTAATCTTGAGCAACATTATAAAGATCAGTAACATAATCACTTACCGACTCACCCTCTTGTTTGAATATAGTATGGAACCGTGTTCGTTCAATGATTACGTTTTTGGTGGGAATAAAACGGCTGTCAAACTTTTGAAGGACTGTATCAAACTTCCTTTGATTGGTTGATGATTGCCTGAACGATAGAAAAATTGTTTCAGCTTGAGGGCCCATAAAATAAATCAAATAATTTACCTGATCTCCTTCTTCCTATTTCACCATACCTGAAGCACGTCAGAAACGCATTAAACGATCTTTCCATGATTTCCATTCCAATGTTGATTTAAAATCGAAAGGGTCTGGAGCCGGTATTTGATACACAGAAGCCCCATAAAAACTCGCCCAAAAGAAAGGTTAGCATTCCAAATTAAACAGCTATATTAAACAGAAGTAATAAATTTGACACAATTATTTTATTACCATCTTGGTATTAAAATGGGAGTAATTTTTCTTAGAAAAAAAAATGCAGTGGTTGGGATTGAGCACTAGTCAATTTAATGATAAGCTGACGCCGTACCATGCTCACTAAAGAGGTATGTACTGAATTGCGTGTAAGTAAGAATCATAACACCGCAAATCTGTGGTTAGATAATAATTTGTGAAACATCTATTTATACCCTGATTTTTGTTGGAAGAACAGTAGAGAGAATTCAAACATATTTATTTGCAGCCAACATTGATAACATTTTACCATGTTATTTGTGACACGACTTGATGTATGAATACATTACAATTACTTTAGTAACTAACTTCTACTGTTCTTCCCACCAAAATCATACTGTAGTCATAGATAAAAGTATAGTAGTACTGTAGTTACAGGCGGACAATTTTACAACCAGACGTATATATATAAGTAAGTTTTCTACAAATAATAATGTAACCTCACTTGAAAAATAACAATTGGCACAAAAACAATATGGCGGAATATTTGGAAGTTAATGTGAACGTTAAAATGCTAACCAAAAGGTAGACCTCACGTTAAATTTACGGACACTTTAACGAGGACGCTAACTCTAACCGATTATTGTAAAATCCAAAGTTGTGGTATTTATCGCTTAACCTTATGTTAAGCCATAACGACTAGAATAAAATGATATTGTAAAATTGGGCCTTTGTTGTTTAGGATCAAAATTTGAAGGGAAGTATTTCTGAAGCTGGGTCTCCAGGCACTTCAAATGATAACTCTTACAATTAAATCGGTTGGTAGGCTATTTTCAATTATAAAATAATCTGTAACTGTGAACATTTCTAAGGAACTACTCTTCATCCTATTCTTTCATATTTTAGTAAACATTTCAGTTTTATCTTTTAACATAAACATGTTAAAATGTGTTGTGTTCAGAACTAAGGCTGCAATGAATCGGGCTATGCAACATGAGTGAATGCTGTCAGAAACACCTCGGATTAATTTCGCGTTTGAGTTTGATTTAATTTTTGGTCAATGTGCCTTCAGAAATCTTTTACTATTACAAAATCTTCGTGACCCCTTTGGGGGTCGTGACACACGGTTTAAGAAGGCCTCATTTAGGTTATAGTCTTGTAGGAAGTATTAGGTAGGTACTATATTAGCCTACATCAACTTATTTAAACAAACACGTCTTGAGTATTGAGCTTAATTATGCTCTTTAAACCTTTTATTTACACATTAAACTAATCATATCGTACATTTTAAAATTTATTTTAAATCCCCGACAGCCTAGGCCATTTTATAAGACTATTTTGATATAGTGTAGCGGATACCAACAGTACATATGAAATTTAGTTATTTTATATAAGTACAATTAATTTTTCAAAAAGAATTTTTTACAAAATAAAGACATAGTAGAAGGTTTATAACAAGACATAAAAAATATATATGATATTTATTGTAAAAAAGAACATCATTGAAACAAATCAAGTTATTTATAAAAAAAGAATATTAAATTACAATTATTGCATAAATCAAGGTTAGATGTTTTATAAAGTACACGGTTTATAGACAAAAAGAAAAAAGAGAAGCACTAATATATTGATGAGTTTAATATTATATTCATACAAATTAGCGAGCGATGTCAAATGTCACTTTCCTTTGTAGGAGAGAAGGATACATCCAAAAACTTCTTTCTCTATTATATAATAGTGTGCACATGTCTATCCTTTTATTATTATAGAGATCAATGGTTTGAGCTGAGAGCAGAGACAAGTCTGAGCGTTCTATCATAGGTAAAGAATAGTTCAACTTTTAACTTGGCTGAGTAAGCGATTAAGTTGGTACTTCGAGTTGTTCTGTATCTGTAAACTTAACTGAAACGCGATTTATATTTATTATTACGCTATATAAAATGTGTGGAACATATGTTTAGATTTTTTTTTTATCTCAAAGAACTTTTGATATAAGGAGTCCATTATTAACATGAATTAAAGAACAGTTGCCTAAACTTGTTTACTTTTTAAAACTTAAACGATTAAGCTTTAACTATGTCCGACTCTGAGGCAAGTGCTTTTTCTGATAATGAAAGTGAGAGAGGCAGCAACCAAGGAAGCGATAGTGAAGTAGAAGTAAGTATAATGTTAAACTAAATACACACCAAGATTTCCTCCATGCTTCTACCTTATAAACGTAATTTCTTTACTTTAATTATATGTAGCCTTGTCTACATCTACGTTAGTAGTGTAGTTAAATGATATCTAGCAGAAGTTAATTATTGCAAACATTGGCCGAAAGTCACGCATGTAAACACATTATTAAGAAATTATTATTATTACGTGCTTGTTAATACTATATTATAAATAAAAAGTATTTTCAAACGCTTCTAATAATACTTTCAGACAATGTATGCAATAAAAGTCGTCCTATCACCTACACTACTACTGTATATAGACTCAACCTACAAGAATGGTTATGATTACTCACGCTCATTCAGGCCTAAGCCCAGGTTTAGTGGCGATTCCCCAGTTTTAATTTCTTCTTAATTACCGACTAATCTAGTAATACACCACTCCTATATTCAATCTAGATTTATAAATGAATTAAAGTTCTCATTCCAGTTGGACCATATTCAAGTTACTCAACCACTAATTTCACTCAAACCTGTTTCGTTACATAGGTTTTTTACTTTTGATTTTTACTTTTAAGGAAGGAAAATAATCAATTATATCACCTCTATTTCTACAGTACCATACCTGATTTTTTAAAACTCTTTAATAGTTTATTGGTGCAACTGGACTCTGGATTTACCCCATTTGCTTCCAAGATGTGCTATATCTGTCCCACATTAAGCTAATTTTTGCCTTGTCATGTTACTATAATGTTTTGATATCTTAATCACTTTTATTACATACACAAGAACACAGATAATAAAATTAGGTTCCACCATTTTTATTATTTTGAAAACTTTTAATAAATAGCCCTACTACATTCAAACAAAATTTACCATAATTGTGCCCAAATTCCTTGAAATGTAAATATTGACAATTACATGGTGAAGGGTTTATACACTTACAGGTATACCGGAGGGTCTAGTGCATCCCCATGATACAATTTTTCTTGTTCAAGTTCTTTCACTGTCAACTAGCAATGGTGTAAAGACGATGCATTGGTTATACCTAGGCTAGCTGGTTTGTTGGTACCAGTAGCTTAACAAAACATCCCTAGCTCCTTTATTTTTGACTAATTTCAATTGAGTAGCTTCGTTTTTGGGTTGGGCATGGTAGGTGGCCTATTCTTTGGACTTATTTGCTAAAGCCATTGTTCACTTTTATATATTTCATTGAGTTCTTCAACACACTCATGATGACTACTGCAAAACTCTACAGTAAATGTATCAAACAAGGTGTGTGGAACGTATTACATTTCTCAAATTTTGGGAAAAGCGGGGTGGTGGCAACATCAATTACCGAACTGATCCTTAGGCGTAATTTGTTACAATGGGGTCATTCCATGTCAAATCAACCAAAAAAAATTCAAATTCAAATTCACCATCACCGATTTCAATCAAACTCAAAATTCTGATAGTATTTATGGAAAAAGTGATTCCTAATTTTTTCAGATTTTTTTCAGGTACGGTTTTTTATATACAGCTGCCAAAATATTTCAAAATTTGTAAAAAAAGACATGCACTATAATTTTGAATTGCCTGTAACTTAGACCCTATTTAAGATAAAGAGCTGTATAAGGTCTCATTTTAAAGCTCATTAACTGGGCTTTAAAATGATATTTAACATGATAGGGTCTCAAGCAATCTCATTTTACAAGCAATCATTTCTTTTTTGTTTTTTGAAAATTTCCAAAAGTAGTTTTTTTTTAAATATGAAAAAAAAATATTTTGTTTATCCGACCTTTTTCAACAAATTCTGTAAGTTTCAAACTGGGATCATAATGGGATTATAAATAAACAATTTTTCATTGATAACATGTTGATTTTATACAGTCAACACTTGGCAGTATGTTTTACAATCAACTATAGGCCTACACATTTTAATTTATTAATCTTAAATAATATTTATTATAACTATTCAATGAAAATATTACTTACATTAATATTTATTTAATAAGTTTTTAATTAATTGCGTAAGTAAATAAATTATAATTAATAAAGTCAAGTATAGCTTTACTTTATTTTTACATGGGAAGTGGTATTTTCCTGAACTGCACACAATGCATGCATGTTCTAACAGGCAGAGAACTATGAAGAAATCACCCCCTTGCTCAACCTTCACACAACCAATTAGTCAGTGTTCAGCTGTGGTGAGAGCAATCAGTGTTTAGGCATTTCTCTCTCTATATTGAATTAAAGTTACTTTCTATAAAGGTGTATGTGTTTGTCTTTAGACTATTAGTGAATGTGAATATTCTATGATTGGGACATTTTATTTTGTATAAGTCTTAGTGATTTTTTTAACAATACAACTTTTATGCTTTGTTTAAATCTGAATATTTTTTAATTCATTGTAAGAGAAGTTATAAATATGGATGGATCAACATCAAAGACAAAAGTGAATTTGTTTTGTTGCAATCCACTCAATAAACCAAAACATAATTATCACAATAAGAACTTGAGATTGGTGAATAATAATCTGCTACACAAGTTCAGTTCAAAGATTAAGTCTGGTGATAAGATATGTGACAGTTGTCGCAAATTATTGTCAAATTCTGTGAATAAAGATCAATCTACAGAGCCTCCCTCTGATGATACAGATGATGATTCACCCCAAGAAATTAATATTTCTTCTCCTGAAAAAGCGGATGCTCTGGCTTGTTTGAACCGTAGCCTAATTGCTATAAACGAGTCACCGATAAAAAAGCACAGATTATTAGAAAAGATATACCCAGCAGAAAAGCTTAAAAGAGTAAGTGAAGCTTTTAAATTCAAAGTGCTGGAAACCAGTGACACTTCTGATAGTTTGGAAACTCCTTCCCCTGGTGATGAAATACTTCTCCAGATGAAAGAAAAGTTTCGAACAACTACAGATAAAAGTGTGATTATGCAAATCCTTACTACATTACCTTATAGCTGGACCGTACAGAAAATTCAAGATGAATTTGGTGTAGCTAATTACACAGCCCGTAAAGCTAAAATACTCCAGAAAGAGAAAGGAATTATGTCATACCCTGATTCAAAACCTGGAAAAACATTGAAGCCAGAAATTGCTGCAAAAGTACAATCTTTTTATAAGAGTGAAGAAGTGAGCCGTATCATGCCAGGGAGGAAAGACTTTGTCTCGGTTAAAGTATGTGGAAAACGGGAGCATATCCAAAAACAACTTATCCTATGTAATTTAAAAGAACTGTTTGTACATTTTAGGGAGAAACACTCGGATATTAAAATTGGATTTTCTAAGTTTTGTGAACTTAGGCCAAAATACTGTGTTCTGGCAGGAGCAAGTGGTACACACAGTGTCTGTGTGTGTACAATACATCAAAATGCTAAGTTGAAGGTAGCACAGTGTAAATTCCCAGAATTAAGAGAAGGTGAAAAACTGATAAAAACATACCAAGATGCTTTACAAACATTGATATGTGATAATCCATCTGAATCATGCTACTTTGGTGAATGTTCAAACTGCCCAGGAGCAGATGTTTTACGAGCTAGGCTGGAATATTGTTTTGAAGTAAACTGTCTTGAGAATGTGACATTCAAGCAGTGGGTTATAATTGATAAGAACACCAGCTTAGAGACTTTCACTAAACCACGTGAAGAATTTATTAATGATTTTATTGAATCCCTTCCCAAACTTCTGAGACACAGTTTTATTGCAAAACAGCAATCGTCATTTCTTAGTCATCTTAAGGAGGTACTAAAAGAGGGTGAGTTCATAGTGCTTTGTGATTTTGCTGAGAATTACTCCTTTATCTTGCAAGATGCTGCGCAGGGATATCATTGGAATAATGCACAAGCAACAATTCATCCATTCTCCATCTACTCAAGAAGTGACCTAAGCGGCGAGTTGCAGCATACCAGTTTCGTAGTTATTTCTGATTGTCCTATCCATGACACCATTGCTGTTCATTGTTTTCAACGGGTACTCATGGATTTCATGAGGTCGCACTTTACTCCAACTCCATCGAAAATATACTACTTTTCCGATGGATGTGGAGCACAGTACAAGAACCGACTTAATTTCTTTAACCTGTGTTTACATGAGGAAGACTTTGGGGTCAAAGCAGAGTGGCATTTCTTTGCAACCTCCCATGGGAAAAGTTCATGTGATGGGATTGGTGGCACTGTGAAGAGACTGGCTGCAAGGGAAAGTCTACGCCTTGTTTATAATGAGCAAATCATGACACCCCGGCAGCTTTATGAGTGGGCTAAAGTAAACATCAGTTCCATGCACTTTGCATACAGCACAATCCAGAAGCATAAAAATGAAGAAATGATCTTGAAGGACCGGAAGATATCTGCCCAGACTATTGAAGGCACCTTGAAACTGCACTGCTTTATCCCTTTAAGTAAGAGTAAAGTACTCACTAAACTGTACTCCTTCTCAGCATCTTCAAGGGAGGCAGAAACAACAACAAGGTGTGATGATGAACTAGACTTCACAGAAATCGTTGGTTTCGTGACATGCCTATATGGTGACTTCTGGTGGCTGGCGTGTGTTCTTGATTCATTTGAAGATAAGCAGGAATTCAAAGTGAGTTTCCTTCATCCCCATGGTCCAGCTCCTTCAAATTTCACATACCCTACAGTACCTGACATTCTTCGTGTGCACCGAAGCAGCATCCTCACGACAGTGGATCCATTAACAGCAACAGGAAGAGTTTACACATTGACAAAGGCCGAGACAGAAAATGCAACCAGAAAACTTTTTGCAGTGAAACAGATGTGAAGTTTTGAAGTAGATTCAGTAGGTACTTCAAATTATTTTTATAACAAATTGGAAAAATACAAAATTACACAGTGCATGTAGTTTTAAAATTAGGTTTTCATATGATCCCAATAAGATCCCATTTTGAAACTTTCAGAATTTGTTGTAAAAGGTTTGATAAACATAATATAATGTAACCATGACCGAGACAAAAAAGGTAAATCTAGCATTATCAGACAAGTGTGGAAAAATTTAAAAGAAAAAAAAGAGTATCAGTACATTCTAAAATAAAGTGATTTTGTAAGTGTAAACATGAATACTGAATTTGGGATTGAATTAGGCTAGAACACAATTATTTTAACATATTTAGATGCTTATTTTGGTTATTTAATATTAACATTGTTTGGAAGAACATGTGTGGCATTTTTACACAAACCAAATGAATACCCTGCCAGTCATGGATCGTCAAACTGGCAAGTAATTAGCACATTAACAGTTGCATCAACTTATGCTATTTATGTTTTTATAATAATCCCATTGAGATCCCATTATGAAACTTTCAGGATATGTAGAAAAATAATGTATATTTAGCATATATTTTTTTAAGAATTTTAAAAAATCTACTTTTTTTAATATTCAGAATTTAAAATTTCTTTGAATGACCTTGAGATTTTAAAAAATATAAAATTTGCATGTGTCATATCAAATGAAAGCCCAATTAAAGATCTTTCAAATGAGCCATAATTCAGGACTCTAGCACAATTAGATCCAGAGTTATGGTCAGTTAAGGTTTGCTCAGCAGATCAAAAATCATGTTTTTTTAAAAATTTCAAAAATTAATAACTCAAAAATGGATGCAGTAAAAATTCTTTAAAAAATTATACTTGTTTATAATGATGAATTCTACAAATATACCAAGTTTCATAAAAATCAAAAATGGTCGGTTTGAGAGCCTGGTTGATTTGACATGGAATGACCCAATGCTCCAATAGACCTACGCCTGTGCAGTTTTCTCTGACACAGATACATAAAATGAAATTTCCTGTTTGATCCAGTCGCTTGTGCATGTTGAAAAACAGAGCAATATTATCTTCATGTTCAAGTTTACCAGACAGGCACACCATTTCAGTTAAACCTCATAGGCACACCTGTGGGTGTGTAGCGGCTTTAATTTAACTGTGTTCCTGTGCACTAAAACAGCTACCTATGACATCATTGTAAGATGTATACAATCCATGGTTAATTATTTTTTTTAAAAAAGGGTAAGTTAGCTATTTTCTCTATAATAATTTAAATTTAACTATTTATGCATGAAAGGGTAGGTTAAGTTAGGCTGAGAAAGTATCATAATAATGAATATTATAAACTATGTTGACTTTGATTTCATCGATATGATTATATTTCTCTGAGATTTTTAACTGGTTCTTTTGTTTAGTTGTAGCGTCATTCCATATGAAATCAACCAATAAAGTAACACGTCTCAGACCCACTTAGGTGACCGCATGGTCCAACACACACTCTTGCATTAGTTATGACTGCTGATGATAAGGAGATCAGGTGTATTGGGGATGGTTTTTCCAAAATGGTTTACCTCTCTCTCATTTTGCACACAAATGCTGATACACTTCCTTAAAATATAACCTTCACAATCCCTAAAACCATTAGCATAGTTGGTACATAAGCATATGTATAACCTGATGGATAGTAAGAGGTGATGCCAAAAAAAATCTCAACCTTGCATGTTTTTAATGCTTTCTTAAACTTGGTATAAAACATTACTAAGGTAGACTAAGATGTGAGGGAACAAGTTAAAAGTAGATAAAATAAACCTTAAGGTGTATGAAACCTGCTTTGGTGGCTACATGGGTTAAGGCTTCACTCTCATGTTAGACTAGACTGCCAATGACAGGAGATTGAGGTTTTAATCTTGGTCAGATGTACTAAGAGTGGGTTTTCCAAAATGCCTTTTTACTCCCCTTTCACACAAATGTGGGTACACTTCCTCTAAATTTAAACTTCATCATCCCTAGCTCATTAGCATAATTAGTACATAATGCGTATAACCTGAACAGGTAGTAAGACGCGGTATCTAAAAAAAGTATATGAAGGTAAGTTATAGTACTTTTTATAAATACCCATTTCTGGTACAATTTTATTAGTAACATACTTATTGTATGTTTCCCAGAATAAAGTTGAATCAGTAATTAATCCTAACTATTTTACTTGATCAATATGTTTCAGAAGATTATTTCGATAACTAATCAAGAGGTTAATTTCAGTGTTTTTTTGGTGTGTTTATTAACTATTATTTAGTTGCTCTTTTCAATGTTTAAAGAGAGTTTGCTTATCCTAAGCCATTTGCTTAGAGCAGTGATAGCAGACTCAACATATAATATTTTGGTGTTCTTGACTAGCTACACTATAGATGAAACGTGTGTCATCCGCATAAAGTTAGATTTGTCCTGTAACAATCAAATGCATCATAATTAACATAGATAATAAAATAAGTCCAAGAACCAATCCTTGTGTTACAACACAGTTTTTTTTATAGCACCACATCCTACTACCCATTTGGGTTATACGCCTATGCACTATTTACATTAATCGGTTAGTTATTAGGAAGGCTTAATTTAGAGGAAATGTGCCCGCATTTGCATGAAGTGAAAGAGGAAAACCATTTTAGGAAAAACACCCTCAATGCACCTTACCTGGGCCGAACTCCAATCTCCCCGTCTTCGGCAGTTTAATCCAACACGAGAGTAGCGCATCAGACCACGGGGCCACCGAATTTGGTTCACAGTTAATTGTTTCTCAGATACACCCCTAGCTTCTCCAATAGATATAACCCCATCTATGGTATGATAGCTAGTAAAAGCTACCAGATCTACTCTCATTTATCCATTCACCCAACCATATGATCTGAGCTCTTGTCACTTTTGACAGTCAAAACTTTTGCAGTAAACTACTTGTTTTTAATTATTTATGTCTTTTAAGCTCTTTACATTATTGAAATACAAACTTATGAACACTACTATTTGGATGTTTCCTTTTTTATGGAAATGGCATCTATAGCTCACTTAAAAATTCTTTAGAAACAAAAGATTATAAAATGTTGCATTTTCTTCATAAATTAAGATGGTGAACCAGACCAAACCAGAAAAACTAAGGTTCATTAATGATTTCATTCTTACAAACTGTTTTCGGTTGTGTTAATTAGCGTGCACCATGCATATGTTTACAAAATAAAAAGTTATAATTTGAAACAAATAATTTGTATGGCTCTCTCTCTAAGTTAAAAAACATTAATTTAACATATAAGTATATAATATATTTTAATTTATTATTTTATGTACAATATCTCTTGTTGCTACAACCACGAAACAAATAACATAATGGTTTTGTTAATATATTTGGTTCTTTCAATAAGTTATACAAACGCCAATTACGCAGTAATTCTAGTGAAGTATTATTAGAAGCATTTACTAACACTTTTGATAATATAATGTTACCAAGAAAATAAAAATTAGTTTCACATAGGCTGGAAATATAAATTTTCAATCAAAGTTTCCAGTAAAAATCTTCTTCTGTCACCATTTCTATGGTAGATGGACTTTTACATATTGTTTTTTATTTGACAAAAGGCTTTCTTTACGTCTATAAAAGAGCCACAGAAGAAGTATTCTGGTCTAAAGCATTTTCTCTTTTGTTTACCAAATCAATGCAAGCAGTAAGTATGCTTGACTTGACCCTTAGTGTCCAGACTTGAAAAAAAAAAGATTTGGATAACTGGTTAGCTTTTTTTTCAACTAAATTAATTTTAGAACAGTGGATATAATAGACATACCCTAGGTCTGTACATTTTGGGATCACACCACTTGTACCTTGATAATAGATCATTTTAAGCTATCTTAAAAATATCTTTAATTTGCTATAACCTCCAAAGAAATATTTTTTTACTAATAGTGCTCCTCATTTAGTAACACAGTTCTTTAATTTGTTAAAGAAATTATCAAAGGGACAACTTCCCGAGATACTTAGTTCACTAATAAAACCGAGGACTTTTTCCTTCATGCCAGGTATAAATACATATTTAAAGATTGGTAGGGAATGGTCAAGAGGATCAATAGGTATTTATGCTGTCACTCAGTTTCTATGCATTGTTAGGTGACTAGTTAAGAATGTATTAAATATGCTACATATTTTGTCTTGCTCAGTATATATACCTTACTATAGTAGTTAATATTATTAATATCATTTTTGTGTTCAGAGTTATCCTTGTACAGTGCAGAATTAACTAAGAAGGCCTACCTTCCATGTTTTCTTAGGATTATTGCTGAAAGTGTGTGTAGTATTAGAGGCCTATTCTTAAATCAGCCTTCTCCTTAGACCAGTAACAAAGTTCCTACACAGGTCATTCCATGTCCCTCCAAGTTTATATATATTTTTTAAACTTGGCATGGTTATCAGTAGCGTATCTATAGGGAATGGGGGCAAGAGGGGGGGCTTTGGGGGCTTGAGCCCCACCTATCATAATTTGTGGATGGCCTGAGATCCATGCAGATCTGAAGAGAAAACAAAATGGGGCTGAGGGCTGGGTCTATGACCGGTTAAACATGGCGAACAAATAAAATATTAGATGATCGTAAATAGTTTTTATATCAATCACCAAAAGTATTTATTTCATGGACTGGAATTGGGATATCTTCAACTCTAAAAATATTATTCTTTGGTCGGTAGGATTAGCTCATTACCCCCACTTTCACTGCCAGTGTTTCTTCATAGGCTTAAGCTTATTGTTTACAACACTCCTAACAGTTTCTATCTTTTCTATGCTCAACAATATGTTGCAAAAGATTGCAGTGAATTTATTTTTAGTTGTGTTTAATTCATTATTGAGTGTCAAATTAGTGTTATTTTAATATTCCACAATGGCTTCAAAAGTAAAGTGTGAATAAACATGTGCTCAGTTAAAGGAATTATGAATTGTGAATAACCACAAACATTTGATAATTGCTTTGAATCTAGTTCAATACACACACTTCAATGGCTGAACGGTCTAAGGCATCACTCTTGTGTTGATCTGATCTCCGGATGATGTGGAGATTGGTGCTAGAATCTCAGTCGGGTCTACTTAAAGTGGTTTTTAATAAATAGTTTCCCACTCTCCTTCCACACAAATGCAGATAGATTCCCTCTAGAATTCTTTCCTTTTCATCCCTTTCCAATTAAAGTAAATTATTATTTATGTGTATAACCTGAAACAGGTAGTAAGGCACGGTGATAAAAAATATACTTCAATACATTATGTGTGAGAACGCTACACACAACTAACAATAAATAATCACTATAAACAAGACAATGTTTTTTACTACTAAAAATATATCAAATGGGAGTAGATCAACTTTGTTCAATTTAGTCTCTCTTGCAAACATGAGGATTCAGTATAAAATATCTTTATAGTTTTTATAAATATGGTGTTGATGATTAAGTCCATAAGTAAACTTATATTATGTTTCCAGTAGTGTATTATTTGTTATATCTGCTTAAAAAAATAAAATTGGCAACATTGTACATAATTTTAGTGTGTAAATATAATATGAGATTTGACTTTTTTAAAGTATAAATTTATTTAAAAAAATCTTATGATTGAGTTGATGCTTCGTTTAAAAAAAATATAATATGGACTAAAAGTTAATTACAAAAAGAGGAATTTTTGGTTGCTATTGGTGACCTAGCTACCGTATTTTTTTTTAATCCTGGGTGCTGTCTCAGCTTAAGTTAATTTGTAGGTTGTATGCTGGAATGTAACACACTATGTATAGAAAGTGCACATTGACACAATAATTAAAAAAAAATACAAATAAAATGGGCGTATAATTTTTTTGTAAATGGGCTCTGTCCACTCCTAAATTACTTCATACATTGCTTAATTGAATAGTTTAACTTTCTTGTGCTAGTAGGAGACTTGAATGGAGAATAAAAACACATTTAACATTTAAAAATATATATTTTATATTTAATCTATACTTTCTACCATACTAATTTTATTTGTATTAATTTGTTTAGCCAGCAAGGGCTGGTAGTGACACAGGTTCTGGTGATGAAGATCGTCGTTCTGAGGAGGGAAACAGGTCAGACGGCAACAGGTCGGATGACAACAGATCGGATGGCAACAAGTCGGACAATAACGTGTCCGATGACGATGGAAACAAGTCATATGGCAACCGATCTTACCGTTCTGTGAGGTCAGGTTCCTATCGTTCTCCACGTTCGGACGATGGCAACCGATCTGTACGGTCCGACAGGTCTGTTAGATCAGACAGGTCTATGAGGTCTGAAAGGTCCACAAGATCAGAAGATGGCAACAGGTCTCCGAGATCGGACGAGGGTAACAGATCGGACGAAGGGAATATATCTCCAAGGTCTGATGAGGGCAACAGATCAGAAGAAGAAGATCGTGCTTCTGAGAAATCCTATCAATCTAATATTAGCCGACGTCATAAGAAAAAACGAAGTAAGAGTATTTTCCTTAAATTAACTCTGTCATCTTTGTTCCCTTTGTACTTATTCAAAATCAGATTGGCTTTGCACATTGTCAGTAAAGTAAAGGCATTGGGCGTCAGACAATATCCAATCACTTTTGAAAACTTTTGACTTTGATCTCATTGCTTTTCTCATGATGATTAAATGTTGTGTAACTTCTAGCACCTAGAAATGTAGTTTTCAAGCTGTTGGCTAATATAATCTGGTGGTTCAAATCAAATGCTTGGGCTTACAAGTCGTATTTTCAAAGTTTTAAAATTAATTCAGCATTATTTATCCATGGGCTGTCTTAAAACATGTACTCACAAAGTAAATTGGACTCCTTTAAATGTTTTTTTGGAAGTAATTAGGCTTATTTTTCTAAGGACATCGCGATGATGAGGCGGAGGAAGGTGAGGAAGATGAAGAAGTGGAAGATGAAGAGGAACCTGAAGGGGAGGACCTGAACTCGGAAGATGTAAGCAAAGTTTTAAAACCTATCAGTGGGCCCTAATGTTTTTGAATAAATAATTGTTTCATTCAATCAAAACCTGTACTTCTAATTACAATAGAAGTCTCACTCAAATAAAGTAAATAATTAGGTCTGCCCTATATTTAACTTACTGGGAAACATGGAGATGAGGAGAGTGAGTAAGGGGCTGTGATGCTGGGTTAGAAAAAATAATTTTAAAGTTGAGTCATTTTATTTCTCTAGAATTTTGAGAAATTCAATTATGTTCAATACATTCTACATCTGACATCTGACATCTTGGCTCAGCTAATTTAGGAGCCCTTGGTTTGATATCCTGCAAGGCCATCGGGGTATCTTGTTTGCTAACCAATTTTTTGACGATGAAAACAAATTATGCCCAAGCAATGTTGTGCAGGGGCAGGGGGAGCTTTTTATATAATAATTTTCATAATTGCACCATTATATATTTAAATTACTGTACTATTTGGAAATTTGATTCGAAGTACGGGGATAAGAAAGATAGAGAATCAGCTATGCCCCCTAAAAAGTAGGGATACAGGAATAATTTTGATTTCAAAGGATGTAAATGGTAATATTTACGCTAATATATACCAAAATTGGGTCCTCGGCCTACCCTTTGTCACTGTGTACGCCACTAGTTAACAGGTCTGTTTTTACATATTCTTCTTCACACCCAGGATTTGCAATTGGCGGGGGTGGGGTGTGTGATGATATCAACTGCCCCTTCCCCTCTCCCTGATACAATAGTGTTTACATAATTTCCCCAAAATAATAATAATTTCAATTACTGTACCCACTTCAAAACTTTATGTACAAAGATTAAAGACATTTAGGCTAACCATTTCTAGAAAATATTACGGTATCATTTCATTTAAGTGCAAATTTACAGTAAAATTAAAAACCAACAGAAAAAAGTGTTCCTTTGAAAAGCCCTAATTACTGCACAAAATTATTTGTTTTATATTAAATATAATTAAACAAAATATAATTGATTAGTGCTAATTGGCAGAATATAGTGCTAATCATATTTTTGTAGTATTCTTAATTTTTTTGGGGGAGGGCCTTCAGCTTGGGGGGTTTCAGCCCACATAGGTCCCCCCCCTTTTAGGTGCACCCCTGATGTTGTGTACCCAATGGTTGATACAAATTGGCTTTTTTCGTCCTTAACAATGTTCAGGCTTCTTTATTTTAGGATAAAATAATACAAATTGGACTATGGGTGGTGATAGAACTGTGGGGCCTGCAAACACTTTACAGTTTAGTCAAGACAATTTTTTTTAACCTTGACCTTTTTTGTTTTCTCCCTTGCTGATTTGATAAAAATGCAATAATACTCATTAAACTATTTGTAGTACAAACATTGACTTTTTGCCAAAATTAAAATTAAGTACAAATATTTCAAATAGAAAATTGAAATAAAAAATCATAGTTTTTTAAAATGTATGAGAAGTCGTCTTAAACATGATTGAACATTTCAATTGTTTTTGATAAAAAGTATCATTTTACTGATTTAAATTTAAAAGCATATGTTTTACTTTCTCATTTTGTAACTGGAAAATTGCCAACCTAGAGATTATGATGGAACTTGACATTTTATGTGCCCTGGAACCCAAAATAATGGGTCTTACAATTATCTTTGTCATGGATTTTGTTCAAATTTTATAAGTTATTTAAATTTCATGTTGTCAAACCTCGAGGCTCCAACTTTTTGCTTGGAATGAGAATTTTGCATCTATTTTACATAATAAATAGAATATTAGGGCTTGAATCCTTAAGTAAATTTGAGATAGTATTCGATAAAATTTCAGATTTGAGACTCAAACCCTTAAAATATAAAGTTCTCAATTTTTCAAGTGAAATTTCTTTTAGAGCTCTAATACTGCTTATTGATGGTTCAGAACCAATTATAATTATAGGATTAACTGAACACCCAGGCCTCAGACGAGTAATTTAACATTTAGTCTAACTGAATGTTATAATGAATGTAACATTTAATCACTAGTTGTATTTTCTCTTCTATTTAAATTTCCTTTACTGTTCATAATTTTTTCCAAGATTCAGATTCGAGATTCAGCATTTGAAAGTATATTGGAAATTCAGATTTGTGAAATAGTGGATCTGAACCAACTTTAAGGAAGATAATTATGTTTGTTTTTCTTGAAAACAAAATAATTGAGGGCATTTTAAAGATGAATGTTAGTCACAAACTACAGTAGATTATGGCAAAGTAGTTAGAACTGTGTCATACAATTTTTTTCATTTCATTGGTGACTCATTAAATTAGTCCCACTTAATTTTGGGCACAATCAAACAAAACCCCAAACTATTAATTTACCACTTGATGTGGCATGGATAACACATATTCAAAATTTAACCAAATGTGGATCTACATTATAACAAAAAAACTATGTGAACATTTATAGAGCCTTCTCTTCCAGTAGCATATTTGAGAAATGTGGTGGATAAAATTAAAATTATAAAAATATTTAATATTTGTTTTTAAATCTCATCAACGACCATGTTCATGAAAAAATATAATATTTTAGGCTTAGAGATATTTTCTTCTAATATTTGAGTTCAGTGTATATATATACAACCCTTCATAACTTGAATCTTTAATGGACTGGGGTGGGGGGAGGGGGAATTTGAACTAGAAAAAACAGTTTGAAAACATTGTACGTGCCAGATTAGAATAATATGAAAGTTGAGAAATATTTATTGAAGTATGATTCCCCTAAAACTAAAATTAATCTTCAAATAAAAGAAACTTTGACTCAAGTTAATTTATTTATTTGCAGTATTTAATATGCATTTTCTGAACTGATTGTTTATATCAGCACACAAGAATTTCTATGAGCAAGAGTGAAAGGGCCTGACAATTTTGCCAGTAAAGTTCTGTGGTTCTTTTACATGTCAGACTCGACATGAGACTGACAGTTTTTTACTTTACTTCTGAAGGAAGCTGTGCTACTGATTTTTATCACTCAAGAAAAATCGGTCGACCCTGGCTGGACTTGAACTCATGCTTATTGGTTCCTTAGGTGAGCACTTACCCAAAGACCACCAAGGTTGACTCAAGATAGTTCAAGCTAGAGAAGTTATAGTGAAGGGCCTATACCAGCAATACAATCCCTGTTTTTTTATACATACATGGTATTAATGGCAATCATAATTATCAGCTGTTTCCAGCCTGTTGATGGGTCAGTTTAGTAAAATGACTTTTTCCTCTGTCCTTCCACTATTCTTACTCCTTAAGTTGTTACCATTCTTCTCTTCTCACATACACACCTGTTACCTGACTCTCCTATCTCTTTCTTCATTTCTCTTTCAGTATTTTTCCTACATACATCATCTCTATCATTCGACTTAGGATTATTTCCTTTTACATCCACTATTAATGGAAACAATTATTTGTCTCCAGGAGTACGATGAAGAAGAAGATGAGGAGGATGACAGACCACACAAAAAGAAGAAGAAGAAAGACCGGTTTGGCGGTTTCATCATTGATGAAGCAGAGGTTGATGACGAGGTGGACGATGATGAGGAATGGGAGGATGGAGTGGAGGTTGGGATTGTTAGCAATGAGTACGAAGAGTTGGGACCCACAGCTCGTGATATTGAGGGGCGGCGACGAGTCACCAATCTCTGGGAGTGAGTATCCTACTCACAACTCTGCAAAAGAAATTGATTTTCATTTGATTTCAATTAATTTCATTCATGTATATTCAAGGGATTGGTTGGCTTAGTTCTGCTGATCTATTCACAAAATAACCTTAATGGTTTACTAGAAATAGAAAGTCTGTTCTTGGTTTTTCAATTCTTAGTTACCTATATAAGAATTAAAAAATAATGTAGACAAAAATCATTTAAAATTAATTTGTGTGGTTAAGTAAAATTTGGAATTGGGAATCAAAATAAAATAACCTGAACTGATAAATATTTGGAAACATTCCAATTGTCTGAGCCTTTAAAACAGGTAATCATGTTTGAACTCTATAGATTATAGGTTTAGTAAATTCATTTGTGTTGTATAAAGCAGTCTTGTCCAACTGGTGGCCCATGTGCGGTCCTTGACAGCATATTTTGCAGCCCACGATAAATTATAAAGGATTTTAAAATATGTAACGTCATCCAGGAGTTCCTTAAATGTGAACAGACTTAAATTGTGTAGAAGTTATTAAATGTATTGTTCGCTGGACTGTACTGTATATCCATTATTATAATACTCTTTAATGTAATATATTATTTATAAATATAAAAGCCTATCATGTAACATTCATCTTTTTAATTTACTAAAAAATCAAAAATATCATAGACTAAAGAAAGTACATGCTTGGTATCTAATTAAAATTACTCTTGACATTGTTTCTATACTAATCATTTGCCTTAAGTATTCATAAATATTTTAACTTGGGTTGTAGGTCATATTAATTATCAAAATAACTACAAAATATGAGTTAAATTGCTTTGCATTTTCTAATTTAATCTATCTCAAATAAACAATATAACTTAGTAAAAAAGAAACATATTTTCTGTTTAAGAGTATCAACTAAAACAATTTTGTTGATACTGTCTAGGTCTAATTTCCACGTTTGCGGCTTGCACACTGTCTAGGAATATAAAATGAGGCCCTTAGCTAACTCCAAGTTGGACAGCCCTGGTATAGAGTATAGTGCAGGGATGGGAACTTTTCCGATCAGTATGACACTTGGGACTAGATGAATTTTAAACTAGTACAGTGTGCCACCTCTTATTTATATGTTTAATGTATTATATTTGGAAGAAGGTATAGGAAAAGTGGATAGAAATATATAAAAGGGGGACAAACACAATATGGCCTTTACAATGAAAAGAAGAACACAGTTCACACTTTACACTGCTGCCAATGGACAAAGAGGTAATGGTTGCCTCTTAAAGAAAACTGATCGTCACCGCACAATCCCCTGACCTAGGTTTCATTCTATCGGAACTCATCAGGGAGGAGTGTGAAATGCGCAACGTAACTTCCTAAAAGAGAAAACAAAAGGGGAGAAAAAGGAAAAATGTAAGGAATGATGGAACACATAGATAGGAACGTGTAAAAGGTATAACATAAATGACAAACACAGGAAAAGGACATTGAATGGGAATATATAAATATATGTTTAATGAGTAATCATAAATCAAAACTTATAAAATACTATGAAATCTAATAAATAGCCCAAATAAAATTGTAAATATATTAATAATGGCTAAATTATAAAAAAGGAAAATTTATTAAATTGTCAAAGTGAGTGTCTTCGACAATATTAATTTCAATAACTTGACATCTTTATAAGGAAAACCTCTTTTTTGCTTTATGGGGTAATAATTGTATTATACTTAGAAGAAGGTACAGGAAAGATGGATAGAAACATATAAATGGAATTAAAACAACATTCTTTACAAAAATACTGCTTCCCGATTTTGTGGGTTTTATTTGTTTCCTCTTATAGGAAGATGCGTTGTGTGTTTCACACTCCCTTATGATGAGTTTTGATAGAATAAAACCTAGGTCAATGGATTGGATGGTAATGATTTGATTTCCTTGAAGAGGCAGCCATCCAGTGGCAGCATTGTAAAGTGTGAACAGTGTTCTTCTTTTATTTTAAAATCCATATAGTTTTCATTCATTTTATATATTTCTTTCCATCTTTCCTATACCATCTTCCAAGTATAATACAGTAACTTAAATTAATGGCATATCTTCGAAGCCAGAATTTGTTTCAAAGTGAATTTGAAGCTGATGTTAGCTTCAAAGCCAAGTCGAAGTTTTGAAGCTTCACTCACTCCTAAATTGAATAATATGGGTGTTGAAATACTATTGATTACAATAAACTATACCACAATGGGAACATTTTTATGCCATGTCTAATTTTTTTTTCATGTCGACATGACATCTAAATAGTGTTTGTGGCATGCCTGCCATGGATTTGCCACTCCTAGTCTGATGTATCTGCCAATGGCTGATTATTTGATGTGGTTTATAAAATATTTGGCATATGTTGTTTTTATTGTAAAAAATATTATTTTGTAATTTCCTAGACATTATAATTCATATTTTATATATTTTATATATTAATAATAATTTATTTTTAGCATAAATAGTTAAGTTTTAAAAGCATATATTAATTTAATTTATTTAGGTCAACTTTATTCTCTTGAGCTTGACTCCGAATGAAAAATCTTTGAGCCTACAGACCCCTAATGCTTAGTTTTATATATCCTATATGTCCTAAAGTCATTAAAAACTTCGCCTCAATCATTTATTTATAACTTAAAATCATAGAATCATTTTAAAACTAGTTTCCTATAACATTATTTTATTATTTTATCCGGTTGCAAGAAAAGCAAATCTAGAGAAGAATTTCATTTTTTGCACTTGTAATTTCATGATTTTTAATATGTACACTATGTTTATATTGAAAGGTAGCAAGCAGTCTTTCATTGACATGATGCTATGGCTCTCTTATAAGCTACCTATAGATACATGCAAGTCAAGCTTGCTACCTTTCAGGATAAATATAACATACATACATACATACATACTTCAAACACATTCAATTAAACGTCAGGGCTGTCTAGTCTATTTTATCGAATTCAGGGAGCTCGAAGTTTAAAATCTCACCCAGGTGTGTTGAGTGTTTCCTTAATGATTTCCTACTCTCCTCTCATGCAAATTCTGATATATTTTCTTTAAATTTAACTTTCTCATTCATACGCAGTACATTTTTATATAATTTATCAATCTTTAATACATTTGTTTCACAGTTCCCAGAAAGAAGACGAAATAGAGGAGTACTTGCGTAAGAAGTATGCAGATGAGTCTGTGGCAGCACGCCACTTTGGAGACGGGGGTGAAGACATGTCAGACGAAATTACCCAACAAACTCTGTTGCCTGGAGTGAAGGACCCCAATCTTTGGATGGTGCGCTGTCGCATTGGGGAAGAGAAGTCTACCTTACTTCTGCTGATGCGCAAATTTATTGCATATCAGTTTACAAATGAACCCATTCAAATCAAGTCTGTGGTGGTACCCGAAGGAGTGAAGGGCTACATTTATATTGAGGCCTTCAAGCAACCCCATGTCAAGGCCGTCATTTCCAATGTTGGCAACCTCCGTATGGGGCAATGGAAACAACAGGTGTGCCAACAATCAATGTGTCAGTATTTGAAATCTATAATAGTGTTTAATAAATCTTGGCATCATTAGTTCATCCTAAACTAACACCAGGCTGTAAAGGTTAAATTAACTTTAGGGACGGGTTCTCGAAACCAGTAATTTAGCACTTAACTGAAAGTATGAATGTTATAATTAATGGATTATAAGATGGAATGTTAACATTGTTACTTTTTATATTTTTTATTATTCTTTTATATATATATATTTCCTCTTTTCCTCTTATGTTAATAATTTTTTCTACGATTCGAATTCATAATCAAAATTTGGGATTTGAAGGTAAATTGGAGATTCATATTCATAAAATAGTGGCTTCGATCCAACTTTAATTCATTTGGATATACTCATTAATTTATTAACAATTACTACAGTATTAGTTATAATATGTAATTACTTAAATATAATAGAATTGTAGGAAAACAAAACGCAAACAAAAGTGAAAATACTAACACTTATTTACAAACACTGATTAATTATTTAAAGCGGCTTGTTTTTCTTAGGAATTAATGGGAAACCAAAGATTAAAGTTAAAACTACTCATACATAACATTTGATTTTGTTAAGATTACTTGAAATCGTTCATAGATAGATTTTTACTCCAAGGAAATACTTACCACTATTATGTAGAAAAAATCTTATAACTTGTCGATAAAAATGTTAGTAAATATATCATTTATGAATGAATCATTTATTTACCTTATTGGCTAAAGATGATTAATTATGAGGTAATAATTGTACTATCTCCCAGATATAATACATTCAACCATACATGTAATCAGGGTGGTTACAAACAGGGAAATGTCAGAGTATATTCTGATGTCAGAAAATTTAATTGAAAAGAAGTATAAAAGTCAGGAAGTTCAAATATTTGACTAATTCTGTATCTACATATTTAAACAAAACTGAAACTGAGATATTTTGTTTCTTGGTGTTAACAAAATGCATTTTATAGATATGTCAAGCTTAACATAAGATGATTATACAGAGTCTATTTTTTATACCACATTTACAGAGGGGCACAAGTAATACCTAATACATTAAATAGGGAAAATACGACTATTAACAATTATGTTGTTTAGAAGCCATTACTATTTTTTATGAAAATATGTGATTATTGTAATACACAAAAAATTGCCATTTAACCAAGAAAAAACTGTAAACAAGCTTGTCGAGATTAAAAAAGGTATACTATTTGGAAAACCTGAAAAATTCTTGGAATTTTATAATAAGAGTTAGTCACTATATAAATGAATGTGGATTGCTCCAAATGATATCAAGACACACCGCAAAGAAAAAAAGTGTCTTTACTTAGTTGTAAAAAGGGTTTTCTTAAGGGGTTAAACTATACATGAGGTATAAAAGTAAGGTTGCTTTTGGTTTTTTCTAGAGATGGGCCACTTGAATCTTCGAATCCACCGACAAGTATTCGAGATTCGAGGATTCGGTGTTTTACTGGATGCAATGATCGAATCTTTCACCTCATAAACAAAGCATACTATTTTGAATTCAAAATTTTTTTACTTAGGCCTACATTAAAAGCACAACTTAATCTGTAATATTTATTTTGTCGGACAAAATAGATACATATAAATAAAATCTTCTTTTAAAAAAAAATTCTTAGGTGTGGAAAATTTACATGCCTAGTACCCTATGCTTCTACCTGTATGGGAAACTTGGACTCGACCGATTCGGCACATGCTCACTTCTAAAACTTTAACCTCACAAACAATCTTGTAAATATTTTAATGATCACAACTCTTCAAAAACTAAAAATTAAAACTATAATTACAAATAAACTCGAAATAAATAAGACAAATTATGGCTTCTTTTTTTAACAGAAACAAGAACGTTACGGATGATACAAAGTCAGCCGCCATTACACACGATATAGTCAGCCGCCATGACATATATTATGTTTACTCGCCCAAGTGATGATTAAAATAATGTTAATTCTTACTACCCAACTGGTTTTAATTATCTACAACTATGCAAATAATCCCAATTTATTGCATATGATCCTTAAGTTAGACATTTTGTTGGATTTCATGAAAAATAAATACTGCCACCAGTCAGACAGCGATACAATTTTTTTTTTATCCCTACCGGCCTACATATCATATATCAATTGTTTGTTTAAAATTGATTCAGGTAATCTGATCACTTAGTAAGCGCTCTCGAGTTTTAAGAATCAAATAAAGACTTGCTAATCCATTATTTATTTTTAAATTGATTTTAACTTATTGTTTATTATTCTCTAAAATATGTTATTGAAGTAATTGTAGAAATATTTAAACGTAGTCCTGCCTTATAAAATGGGAATGAACATATTGTAGTTGAAAATATGTCTGTGTTTTAAATAGAATGTATTCTCAGAAATCAATATATTGCAAGAATCGAATATATTTGTTTGCTACGCGAAAATAGATAATGGATATATAAGAAAATAATAATAAAACATACTTAGGCATTGATTGTTAAGCATGTTTTTTCAGTCATTATTAAATATATCTGTTTTTGTATTTTTATTTTTGCTATCTTAATACAATAAAATATCCTTTAATGATGATTAAAGTTGATCAAAGGATAAATAGGCCTAATTTGTTTGTTTCACATGCTTTTTAGAAACTTAACTCATTCTAACAACACTTTTAAAAATAACTAAACGACACTCAAATTTTGATTGATTTGATTTCTAAACAGTAATATGAGTCTAGATTGTTTAATTTGGCTGGACTTTAACCTGTATTTTGCAAGTGGTGGTTGGGGTTGATTAAAATTGAAAACATAATTGAAATAAATCTTAATTCACATTTTAGGTCTATATTGTGTAATGTAGGTCTATTTGTAAATCATTAAAATTTATAACAATTTGTAGGATCTGGATTTGAGATTCAAGATTCGAAAATAAAATGTAGAATCAGATTTGAGATTCTAAAATAAAATGTAGATTCAAATTCGAGAAATAGTGGATTCGACCCATCTCTAGTTTTTTCATATCTTTATAATAAGGATGTGCAAAATGTCTGTGTATTTCTAAGAATTCTTAGTGTAACACCTGTAACATGTTATTTAATGTTTCAGATGGTTCCTATCAAGGAGATGACTGATGTACTCAGGGTCGTGAAAGAACAGACAGGACTAAAACCTAAACAATGGGTACGACTTAAAAGAGGTCTTTATAAGGACGATATAGCGCAGGTGGATTATGTTGATCTGGCTCAAAACCAGGTTCATCTAAAGCTTTTGCCACGAATTGATTATACTCGCCCTCGTGGGGCCTTGCGCACTTCACAAACTGAGAGTGAGGCTCTAAAGCGTAAGAAGAAGAAGCGCCCAACAGCAAAACCATTTGATCCAGAAGCTATACGCACAATCGGTGGGGAGGTCACAAGTGATGGTGACTTTCTTATATTTGAGGGAAATCGCTACTCGCGCAAAGGTTTCCTGTACAAGAACTTCACAATGAGTGCTATTATAGCGGACGGCGTTAAACCAACTTTGGCTGAATTGGAACGGTTTGAAGAGGCACCAGAAGGCATTGACATTGAGCTGCCAGCGACCGGCCATGCTGGTAAGGATGAGGTAGCTTCACACTCCTTCTCTACTGGTGACAACGTGGAGGTTTGTGAAGGAGAGTTGATGCATCTTCAAGGTAAAATAATTGCCATTGACGGTAATCTGATCACTGTGATGCCCAAGCACGAGGACCTTACTGAGCCCTTGGAGTTCCAGTCTAATGAGCTTCGCAAGTATTTTTGCATGGGTGACCACGTGAAGGTGCTAGCAGGCCGTTATGAGGGCGACACCGGCTTGATTGTCCGGGTGGAAGATAACAGAGTGGTTCTCTTTTCTGATCTTACCATGCACGAGCTTGAGGTACTACCCAAAGATGTCCAGCTGTGTTCAGATATGGCGACTGGAGTGGACTCCTTAGGGCAGTATCAGTGGGGGGACTGTGTACAGTTGGACCCTCAGACAGTGGGCGTGATTGTGCGGTTGGAGAGAGAGAACTTTCATGTACTCAACATGCATGGTAAGGTGGTTGAGGCCAAACCCCAGGCCCTACAGAAGAGGAAGGAGTCACGTTATGCTGTCGCTCTCGACTCTGATCAAAATACCATACAAAAAAGAGACATGATCAAAGTGATTGATGGCCCTCACTGTGGCCGCACTGGTGAGATCAAACACTTGTATCGTAACTTTGCATTCCTTCATTCCAGAATGTATTTAGACAACGGAGGTATATTTGTTTGCAAAACAAGACACTTGCAGCTAGCTGGAGGGGCTAAAGTTGGTACCACGCCAGGGGGTGTAGGTACTGGGGGATTTGGAGGATATATGTCCCCACGTATTTCCTCTCCGATGCACCCAAGTGGCGGAGCTAGAGGAGGTGGTGCTGGGGGTGGGGGTGGTGGAGGAGGAGGAAGAGGCCGTGGTCGAGGGGGTGGAGTCAGGAGGGACAGAGAGCTTATTGGACAGACCATAAAGATCACTGGTGGACCATACAAAGGGAACGTCGGAATCGTGAAAGATGCTACCGAGTCCACGGCAAGAGTCGAGCTTCATTCGACCTGTCAGACCATATCTGTAGACAGATCACACATTGCCAACGTTGGCGTGCTCACCAAGGACGGCTCTTTCTCGTCTTACAATCGCACACCTTCATATGGCATGGGCGGGCAGACACCCATGTATCGGGAGGGTAGCAAGACACCCATGCACGGCTCACAGACACCCATGTACGAGACCGGGTCTCGAACTCCACACTATGGGAGCATGACACCATCTCACGATGGGTCTCGCACTCCAGGCCAGACAGGAGCCTGGGATCCCACAGTCACCAACACACCTGCGCGCAGCAATGACTTTGATGGGTACTCTTTGGAGGATGCATCACCATCACCTGGTTACAACCCAAGTTAGTACTAATATGACTCTTCAAAAACATATTAAATACAAATAAGGATAAGATAATAAACTTAACAGCAATACAAATACCATACTCTTGTCTGTTTCAAATTTACAATCAACTAATCACATTCTGAAAGCCAAAACACATAATGATAAAATTAAAATAAGACACATTAAAAGTATATATTGATTATATTTTATTATAATTAAGATTGAGATTTTGGAGCCTGGAAAAGAGTTGCTTTTTCTTTCCTTAGTCAGCTAACAATATAAGATAATTAACTCTTAAAACTGTAAATTTGACAGTAGTTAGTTGAGCCTTGGTTACTGTGGTAATTTCCAATAGAACAAGCAAGCGGTTCCATTAACTTGGTGAATCATAGTATTTGGGGCTCTCTAACTGTCCCCACAAATTGAGCAAATAACATGACCCAACAAATACTGATTATATTTTTGTCATGCAAACATTGTGTGCAGTACCCATTGTCTAACCTGTATGGTAGAAAACCTACCTTGCATTGTTCTGCTATGGTATAGCTTAGGAGTTTCCAACTGGTGGCCAACAATGCAATTTATTTTTGTTGCCTGCGAAGTTTCTGGGAAAAGTAGTCTTCAGTAGTAAAACTGATATTTTTAGACAAGAAACAGAACATTTTGACTTAGATGGGTAAAACCCAAGAAAGCTTCAGCTGATGTTAATTCGTTGTAAACTTAATTGAGCTCTATTTTAATACTAAATTGTGTTTCCATGTGAGTCCTATTTCATTCCACCCCTGCCAATATAATCATCAATTCAATTATAGCCCTCAGGCATTTTAAAGTTGGAAACCCCAGGTATAGCTTATATAATAGGACCATGATGTAATCTGTCAAGGTAAGAATGCTACTTTTCAGGGTAAACAAAATGTACATAAGAGCATAAAATGATAATAGAACATAAATGTGTATTTTAATTTTTTTTTATTGGCAAAGCTTCATAATTGCCGACTCCAGAATTTTACTTTCCAAATGAAGTTGAAGCTGATGAATATTTAAGGTAGAGTTGGGTTGAATCCACTATTTTACGAATCATAATCTTCAGTTTACCTTTGAATCTCAAATGCCGAATCTGAGTCCTGAAAGAAATTATGAACACAAGAGAAAAATAATAAATAGTAACTAAATGTTAACATTATTTCTTATAATCCATTCATTATAACATCCATACATTCAGTTGAGACACCTTAGCTCATTCATTAGTGTGTCTGCCTACCGATCTAAGTGTCCCAAGTTGTATTCCCGGCATTGCCGAAAATGTATCAATGGTGAAATGTGGGTTTACCCTTTCACATTTAAGTCACAGCTAGCGACTGATGTTTATTGAACCCTTCCTATTCCAATTACAAGTAGGAATGTTCAAATAGAGAAGCACTTGCTAACATTAACATCTCAATAAAATACGCTTTGAAGAAAATTCATTACCTATATACAATTAAACCTCTATAGTAAGTTGTTTTATTTAAAAAATAATAACACATGTTAAAGAATTCTTGTTCATCTTGTAAATAAAAGGCATGGTATTTGTGTATTCTCTAAAGCTTTGAATATCTAGGTTGTCATAATGTTTCAGCAGGCACCCCTGCATACCAAGCGGCAGGTCCCTACACTCCTCAGACACCAGGCACCATGTACGGTTCAGAGCACTCATATTCTCCGTACCAGCCTTCACCCTCCTCGTCTCCTACTGTTTATCAAGGTTTTTATTTAATTAATAATATTTTATTCCTGGTCACTATGTCTTACTATCTGTTTGGGTTGTACGCATATGAACTAATTATGCTAATGTTTAAGCATTTAAAAAGTTTTAATTTGGAGTGAGTGTACTTGCATATGAATAGCGAGAGTGGAAAACTACTCTCAGTACACCTGACCAGGACCCAAACCTCTCTCTTTTGATGTCAGTTCAGTCTATAGCAAGAGTGACACCTTAGACAAGTCAGCCATAATGGTTCATTAACGTTAGAGATGGGTTGAATCCACCATTTTAGCGTGTAACCCAATCAGGTAGTAAGGGAAGAAGCTAAAAAAAAATTCACCATTTTACATATTCAAATCCTTATTTTACCTTTTAATCCCGAATTCAAATCTGAATCTTGAAAAAAATTATGAGCATCAGAGGAAAATAGAAATATGGTGCTATAAGAGAACTGCGTGATTGTGTGTGTGTGTGTGTATCTGCTTTTTCACTCCACCCTCAAAATGGGACCCCCTCCTTTACATTCAGACCACGCACTTGAATAATACATTGCCCAATGGGACAGACCCATCATTTCCTAAATTCTTACCTATATTGATAGAGAAAGAGGCCCTCAAGTCTTTAAAATAACCAACATATTTATCAGATCTTAAATAAGCCTTGGTTGAAATCACACACCATGTTTAACTTCTCAAAAAAGTTAGGACATGAATTTATTTATAAACAAAGATATTTAATTTGTTTATTAATACACTAAAATACATACGTAGGTATTTTTTCAAACAATCAAGGAAAAGCGGTTGGTTTCTCGTGTAGCTATTAACTTGGTAAAATTTATGTTAAACTTTAAAAAGTATATTAAATCTTTCTAAATTAATCATTGATATTTATTTTCCCTAAATAATGTGACAAAATGTTGAAAGTATTATGGAAGTGAACACATGTTTCTATTTTGCAGGTACTCCTTCTGCCTATGTAGCTACGCCTAGTCCATCTGGCTATACTCCATCCCCTACTAGTGGGGTGCCATATGGGACTCCCTCTCCTTTGGGATACAGCCCTATGACCCCAGGAGTGGCGCCGTCACCATACAATCCCCAGACTCCCGGAGCAGGTGAGGGGCAAAACTTTTATTTACTCACCCCCACCCTGAAACACTATTCCTTCCATACTCCAATTCGCTCCTTTCTGAATCACCAATAGTGACTTAGAATGATATAATCTAAGCGTACATGTCCAGGAGTGGGAATTTTAAATAAATACACCAGTATTTGCCCGAGGAAAAGACAAGGGACCACAAAGCAAGAAAATATTTCCTCAGTGCATCTTATCAGGTGTAATATTCTTAGTGTTCTCCTCTGTGATTGCAGGTCTGGATCAAGTGCCCCTGGTAGAGTGGCAAACAACTGATATTGAGGTGCGCATCAGAGAGACGTGTGACGACCAAGGACTGAGTGGGCAGACAGGTGTCATCAGGGGTATATCGGTGAGTTTCAGCTCGAGACGGATATATAGTTATATTTATCAAAATTGTGTCAACAGTTACCTTATTTTTTTAAAACTTTTTAAGTCTTTCTTTCTTCACTTGATATCTGAAAAATCTTTAAGAATGCCTCAAACTGTTTCATCCTTAGAACTCTGCTCTTTACATCCAACAGTCACAAAGGGTCATTGTTGTTCTCAAATAATATTTATCAGTGCTAATTTCCTTAACAACTAGTGAGTTTCATGCTCAAATATGTTTGAAGAGCTACATTAACACTCGAAAAGGTATCACCAAACCTTTTCTCATGGAGTAAAACCACTTGTTTAGGTCAAGTGAGACATTACCTGAGCTAGGTAATGCAAACTGGATAACAGAGCACACATCCCAGAAATTTTAAATATAACCTCAACATTAGTAACGATAATTAAAAAGTAGGCTAGGGCGCCCGGGGAGATGACCCCTTTTGCTCCCTTATAAATCCGGGGCTGGTTCCACAGTAGAAATGATAAGAACTGCAAGAGAAGCGGAAATACAATAGTTATATAAGATGTTAAAAGTTATATGGACGAATAACATGGTACTGAAAGACTGAAAGAAGGGAATAATAGTACCAATATTTAAGAAAGTACTAGGGCTCTGCGAGGACTTGTATTCTGTGCTTTTAGCCGAGCTTGTCGCTTAAGCTCTAAATCGAGATCGAAAGTTTTGTAGGCTCGTCATATTTGAGCTTCCACTTGGTGTACTTAAAATCTATTTGTAAAACGCAATAGTAAGCATAGTTTATTTAATTGAGATAATATAAGCATTTCCACTTATAAATCATTCGGTTATTTAACAAATTGTTAAAAATTAATTTCAATTTCCACATTAATAATGTAATAGAACCTTAAAACCACTTTCGCCCTGAAGTTGTTTACTTGTATTGCCATTACAAAGCAATGAAAATAAAAATAGCTAAGAAGATTACTAAATAAATTAATGATTCTTTTTACTATCGTTACCTGGTCCCTTTTTAAAATAATAATTTATGTTGAATTAAAAATGTAATATCAAGAATATATCATTGTATTAAATGTTTTCAAACCTAAGATATTTAAAACTTCTATTAAATAATACCTTTAGCTACAAAACTAGCTCTAGTTTAGTTACTATTTAGTTATAGAATTAATTTGGTTAACCTGTTTAGAATCAATATTGATCTTATTTATTCCAGTACATATTTTACCAAACTTACCACATTTAAATTAAAAAAGCGTTTACTATTTTATATTGTTTGCTAGAAATATTATTTTACTCATATTATTATTAATTTTAAAGTATCAGCATCAACTTTTATAAGCATTAAAAATTGAATTGAACTAAATTTCTCAATAAAATAGTGCCTAATGAGAGCCCGTACAATGTGCATGTTCATCTGCACATAGAAAAATGGAAATGAAACAGAAGACGTCACCATCACCTATTACACCAAGGAATGATAAATGAAATACGAAAAACTTCAAATTTCTAATTGTTTATGATTTTTACATTTTCTTACACAGTAAATTAAGTTACTGAAGTATATTTTGGGGAAATATTAGCTTATTATAGCGTTGATTTTATTAACTTTTTATCAAAACAGTTTAGAAACTTTACATTAATGTAAAGTGATAGTTAAAGAAGACAACCTGAAAGGATAATAAGATTAGGCCTAGATATAAACAAACATACTTTTCTATTTTTCTTTCTACACTTTTACACTTCCCATTTCTTCAAACTTCCACAGTTGCACATTGTATTGAATTTTAGGAAATATTTATATTTCATATCAAGATACATTAATGTAAAAGTAAATTCCTGAAAATTCAAACTAATGTGCAACTGTGAAAGTTTTAAAGAAGTGTAAAAGTTTAAGAAGACATGAAGAGAGAAGTGTGTTTGTTCCTATCTAGGCTTAACCTAACTATCCTTTCAGGTTGGGTTCCTTCACTATCACTAACTTCACATCATTTTACAGTGTTTCTACAATGTCGTGTTATATACTATTTACAAGCCATCATGCCATCATTCTTTTTATTAACTTTTTGTATAATTGTCAGTGTAATTTTAATGTCCTTAAAGACATGAGTGTGTAAACCATTTTAATTGTGTTTTTTATTTGAGTGTTCTTATTTTTAAATGGTGTTTTATAAGTGTTATTTCTAAATTAAAAACCGATATTTCCATTGTTTATCCTTTTTTTCAAAATTATTTACTATTTTTAAAAAATGAATGTCATTCATATTTTAGGAACATGTGTTTTAATATACTTGCAAACATTTTAAAATTATGGGTATATAATACTCAAACTCGACTCAAACTTGGAGGATTCTAGAAATACTTGACTCGAGTTCGACTCGTATGAAAGAACCCAAGCTTGCAGACCCCTAGAAAAGACCCAGGAAGAGGTGTACGAATTAAAGGGGAATAACACTGATGTTTCCCTGTACAAAAATAGTTGAAAATACATTACATAAGAGAATAAGACACTGAAAGGAAGGTGGAGAGTGGAACGGCATGAATTTAGGGAACAGAGGTATACAATAGACTAGATATTTGCCCTACGACAGCTAATCATGGTAATGGTATTTATGGATGTGGAAGTCATATGAGAGTGTGGGTAGAAATAAAGTCTGGAAAGCGACGGGGACAGCTTAAATGGAAAAAGAAGTTGTAACGAATGTAAAGAGTATGTCTGGGGATAACATGAGTTATGTTAAAATGGAGAAGGGGGGAACAGAGCTGACAGCTGAAATAAATCCTCAAGGAGAAATTACATCAAGATTGATCTTGTAACATCTGTCAGCTCTTGAATATAAAATGAAGCAGTACTTCTCCTCTCTCAATGTTAACAAATATGACTGGGTATGCAATCATTATGCAGGATCGCTTGAGGTAACAACCCAACTCACTCTGGGAAATGTCGAACTCGCTAAACTGCAAGCATTTCACATTATACAGCTGAAATATGAAGAACTACCACTTGATAAATTTTGGTTGTTAGCAAAGGAGGAATACCTAGCAATATCCGAACGTGTTTAAGAATGCTGTTGCTATTTCTACTACCTACCTATGTGACCTGGGACTTAAGAAACGAGAACGACTTATTTACATTGAATAGGAAATGCATGTCCGTTTATCATATATGTGTTCAAGAATAGAGTTTTTATGCAAAATAAAAGACACGCCCATGTGTCTCTTTAACTCGAGCTATTAGTATTTATTGTTTCAACTATTTTAAATTATAAACATATTTAAAATGTTCATATTTTTCTATTGCTAATCAGCAAGTTGAGTTAAAAACTGATGAAATTCTATTTTTGGAGCAGAATCTTGGCCTCATAGAAATGTGGAAAATAAATAATTCGAGAGATTTGAAATGCAGTACTTTGAGAAGATTAGGTTGACAGACAAGGTGATAAATTAAAAAGTCCTTAGAAGAATGGGTGAGAAAATAACCATTTTGGATGTGATTCTTCGGTACAAAGAAAACTGAATTGGACACATCCTTATTAAAAAATGTCTTTTGCACGCCATCATAAAAGGAAAGGTTGAGATAAAGAGGAGCTTAAAAAAGGGAAGAATTCAAATACGAAATTACTTGTAGGAAAGAAGAAAATTCTGGGAGCTGAATGAGAAGGACCTGTGGGAAGACTAAATACCTAATAATAATAAATAATAATATTAAATACTATTTTATATAAACAATTTATTAGTCAGCATCACTCAACTAAGTGTGCTGGCTATTCCCCCTCCCCCATTTAAAACATTTTACTTATAAACCTGTTATGTTTTATATAAAAATTTACTTTTTAGTATCGTTAAAAGATTTTGTCCTTTTTTGAAATTCTGTTGTTTTATTTTTTACCTAAGAAAGCTAAAATGTCATGTTTTCCCAATTATAAAAGTTTATAAATTCCTTTTACTAATAGCATACAATTGTGATCTCAATTCAAGGCCTTAAGATTTGGTTTGACATACTTTTTCTTTGAAATTTTTGGTATTAAATTTCTCAAATACAATAAAATTCAAGTGTCTCAACTCTATATTTTAATTTTTCGTCCACTTTCATCCTTATCACATCACAACAAAAGTAAAAAATGTATTTCATAACAAATACAAAAACTGAGATTTCATTGATTTGAATTGCGCAGGGTGGCATGTGCTCTATGTTCCTGCCCGAGGAAGACCGTGTGGTGAACATTCTCTCTGAACACCTGGAGCCCATCACGCCTATAAGTGGTGACCAAGTCAAGGTCATCATAGGGGAAGATCGCGAGGGGGTAGGCCAGCTCCTCTCCATTGACAACCAGGAAGGAGTGGTGCAGCTCACCACCGAGGAGCTCAAGTTATTACAGCTCAGATATCTGTGTCGCATGAAGCCCACCAATTAGAGTGACCTTGGTATGCACTTGTCATGCGTCTGAGATAAACTTCTTCGGATGAGGGCTACAATATACTAGCGCCAAATAACTTATAATATAATTAATAGCTATAACAACATTTGGGCAATAGAATTTTTTTTCAACACCGCGTTTTACTACCTGTTTGGGTTATATGTATAGAAAAATTAAAATAGCTCTCGGAAAAAGCCTTTTTTTCCCCTTAGTGTTAGTTGTAAACTAATGTATTCTTTGTGACAGTGAACAATTAAATTCCAAATATATGCTTATATTCACTAATAATTAAATTGATTGTTTGCATCTATAAGGCTGCTATATTACCCTTAAATATTTGGTAGATTTGAGTTTTTCAAATACTTTCCTTGGAAGGATGTATAAAATTTATGGATTTGAGAAAAAGTTGGTTAAAATTTAAACAATGCTTTTATCATAAATAATTTGGTGTGAGTAAAATCCACTTTTTCAATACAACTCCAATTCACAGAACATTGCATATTCTTGAAGCTAAATCATTTTTTGAATAAAAAAAATATATAAGATATATATATTTTATGTTATGTACTTCATACATAAAATTTTTTTCCAAAAAGTTAAAAGATATTTTAGTCTAAGCTGATGAATGAAGTAAATATCACAGCATGATATTCAATTACTGACTATTTTTTTAATGTTAGCATTAATTTGTAATTCACATAACAACGTGTGTTTTAGCCTCCAAAATATGTATTGGCAAAGCTTCGTAACTACAAACCTCATTTTTTAAATTTGATGTTGAATTTTTTCCAAGCATTGCAAACTTTTATTTAGAATATCCCAATTTAAAATAAATTATTAATCTGTTTATTAGGGATGTGCGAAGCTTCAAAACTTCAACTTGACTTTGAAACAAACATCTCCGTCGACTTTGCTTCAAAACAAATTCTGACTTCAAAGCTTCATCATTAAAAATAATGACTGCTAAAATACTCAATTTATCTTCAATTACAATTATTCTGAGCTGTTTTTTTTTTGCATTAAAAATAAATATTTTTATGGAAAAAAATCTGAATATATTGAATAACATGTTGTGATGATAAATTGATTTGCTAGAGTAACACAAAATATCACAAACAATTATGCATTAAATCATTTTCCAAGTAATTTTAGTACATAAAGGAATATAAATAAACAAACTATATTTTTTCAAGAATAAAAAACTAAAAGGAGGGCTGTGCGAAGAAAAGTCAATGTAAGTGAATCTTGAGACTTGCGAAGAAAAGTCAGTCAAACCTACCTAGGATTTTTGTTGTCACTTAACGCTACTTTTAATTTTTAAATTAATTATTTTTCTAGATCTTGTCGATAATAAGGACCAGGAAAATTTCCTTATTTGATACCTAAGGACTATATTAATAATTAATGCACGCAGGCTTACTGATAAGCTTAGTAAATTATCAATAAAGCTTTATTTTTAATTACATGGTGGAGTTTACAATATTATGTTGCAAACTTTACATATGCATTTCTTTGTATCTGCATTTCTCTGATAATAACTATAAATTAAATTCTGTTTTCGTTTCCCACTTTCCATGTCAGCCATTTCGAATAGTAAAGAAAATGTGAAGAATATGAAAAACTTCCGTGTCAAAATGCGCTTGTAAATTTGTCACAAATAATTACAAAGAAATAGAATATTAAGGACTAAACATTAGACGCGAGCTGGGATGATATACAACTAAAGCGCTTTCTCTGCTTCATATCAGTGACCATGGTGTTATTTCTTTATAGGTATTTTTATTTTGTCAAAATTATGTTGATAATAGTAAATATAATACATTAACATTTACTTAGCCGCTTTTGATCAATGCTTACGTTGTGGTAGTTAAATTACTAGTCTGTGTTAAAATTCTGTTTACTAACGGTTTTAAAATAATAAAATATTGAGAAATGTATTATTCAGTAAGGTAAAATTAAATTGTTTGATTATTTATCGAATTTTTATCCTTCCTTTGAAAGTTTTAGAATATGCAAAGGTTATTGTAGATGTCAAAGTTGAAGCAGAAAGAGATTTGACCTTCAACTTCACTTTTTTGCACCAGAAACACTAAGAAAGAGAATGAATGGTCATCGACATGAAACAAAAATGAAAAATAAAGAGAAGCCTGTAGCAGCACATGCTGAAACCCATAATCTGGACTTTAAGGTCCTGCCTACCCTCTCTGGAGGTGTATTGAGCTTTCAGCTCTCAAAATAGATGGCGTTGCTAACGTTATACGAACTTCAGCCATCAGGTTGGCAGCATTACTGGTTTGTTTAAACAATTGGGAGGTTGGCTGACCACGACCGGTAATCAGCCCAGGCCGAAAGCAGACTTTTCCTAGAACTGAAAAAGATAAGGAGTGTAGTGCCAGACTGTAAAGTGTGTAGGCGACCAAGTTGGACTAAACGTGGGGAGATAAAACGTCAAGATACAATCATACTCTCGAGCAGAAAAATTAGCTTATTCATCCCAGCCAGCTAGACTCTCTCTGGGAGTTCAAATCCCTGCTGAGGGTATTTTGGGGAGATCTTATTCAATCATGTCCTTCTATTCTCCCACGCAAATGTGGGTACATTTCCTTCCTTAATTCTGCCTGTTTAGGTATGAACTAATTACATCAGTGGGTTAGGGATGAATATGTTTCAATTTAGAGGAAGTGTACCTGCATTCGCGTGAAGAGAGAGTAGAAAAATATTAAGGAAATATCACCCGATCATGATTGAGCCACGATCTCCCAGTCATCTGCAGACTAGTCTAATGTGAGAGTGACGCCTTAGACCATG
>CABFVX010006045.1:0-11508 GCA_902151425.1 Timema shepardi
AATTGCTTTCTTCAGTTACCGTCAATTGGGGGCTGGCGCTGAAGCGACTCTTCACTTCCTACGACCATTGACCGGGCCCTTAAGGCAACAATGAAGGCTAACGTAAAATAAATATAATGAAACAGGATAATAAAATGTGTCACTCTAAAGCTAGTGAATTTTAATTGGGATATAACAAATACAATAAAAGACATGGCAAATAAATGTGAACTATGGTTTTTGTATTATGTTGTTAATGTTTTCCAACTCCACCATAATCCTGACTGTGAGTATTCGTCTATATACGAGGCACGTCCAGAAAGTAAGAGTACTGGTTGCCCTCTCATGCTGTGAGATTTTTTCCCAAGGTTGGCAACACTGAGTGGTAGTGGGGGTTCTTCTGAACACAACGAGCACAGGCGGACCGCGTTAGTATGAAAACTCGCCTTGTAGTATCCGTTTGTGTGTCGATCAGAAATCCCGCCAAGTGCTAGGTGCACGCTGTCATCAGGTTCCCTCTCGCTGAAGGAAAAACCCCAACTGAAATTTGTTCACGGATCAAAACTGTTTATAGCTAAGGTGTTATGAACCGAACGAACGTGTTTAAGTGGTGTCGTGAGTTTAATGAAGGCAGAACGAATGTTCATGACGATCAAAGGTGTGGAAGACCTTCCATTTTGACCGATGAGTTGGTGCAAAAAAAATCGAGAAAACCGTTCGTTAAGACCGCCAATTGACAGTGGATGAAATTTCTGCGATGTTTCCACAACTCTCCAGATCTCTCTTACACGAAACAATTACAGAAACGCTGGGAATTCCAAAAATTGTGCGCAAGATGGGTCCTAAAACAACTGACAGCAACACAAAGTGAATCGGGTCGCTAGCGTTCGCGAGTTCCTTGAGCGGTTTGAATCGGAAGGTGAAGATTTTCTGAGTTCGATTGTGACTGGAAATGAAACCTGGGTCGCTCATTACACTCATGAGACAAAAAAACATTCATCACAGTGGCGGCACACCAGTTCCCCATCTGCCAAAAAATTCAAAACCTCAATTTCGGGCAAAAAAATCATGGCCACTATGTTATTGGGACCGAAAAGGGATCATTTTGATCGAATTTATGCCTGAGAGGGAGACGATTAATGCAGCACGATACTGTGAGGCCCTAAAATAGCTCAAGAGAACAATTCAAAACAAATGGAGGAGAATGTTGACGAAGGGAGTGTGCTTGTTGCACGACAACGCCCACCTGCACATGGCCAACGTCACTAAGGCGCTTTTGGACTCATTCAGTCGGGATATTTTGAACCACCCCACATACTACCCTGACTTGGCGCCTTCAGACTTTCATCTTTTCACCTCCCTCAAGACTCACATGGGTGGAAAAAAAAAATTCAACTGATGAGGAGGTGAAACAAAAGGTCCTTAACTGGAAGAAGGAGATGGCGGGAGAATTCTTTGAGGAGGGCATCAAAAAGCTTGTGCCACGGCTCACAACCTGCATAGAACGGGAAGGCGACTACGTGGAAAAATAACTGACATACATAACAACAAAATCCTGTAATTCTGTTTTAAATACAATTTTATTTTTTAAAATAGAAAAATCGAGTACTCTTACTTTCTGGACGTACCTCGTACAAGGCTATAATTACAATAAATAATAAAATACCATTGTTTATATAATTAATAACTAATAAAAGTGAAAATAAAAAATAATATATATATATATATATGTCCTTCTTGGATCAAAGATTAGTTAATCAATAGCATTACAAAATTTAGTGAAGAAAAATAGTTAATGTAATGTTTATACATTTTAAATAGTAATTCTTTGAAATAACAAAAGAGATGAAGTAGTAATTAATTTTTAAATTGCTGAAAACATGGATGTTCTGAGTCAAAGAGTTTGTTAAAATTTAACCCATTGATATAATCCAAAAATAATATATTTATACCAATCTTGATTGATTTAAAAAACTTCCAAGTTCCGCAAAGTGCTTGATGTAAATCACATTCAACGCTGCATTGATGATTGGTCTTACTTTTTATACAAATGTAATTTATTTTACTAAAACTCTTTATTTAAAATTTAATATTTTCCATGTACGCACAGAGATGGTTATTGACATCCATGGACATTGTTATAAAAAAAGAGTATCATTTTTTCCCAAAGGTGTTCTAACCAAACTATTGTTTTTCTTCCTTGCCACCCTTACTTGTAAAAGGTACATATTTTATACAATTAACTCACTGGCTCAAGATTTAATTTAAATGAGAATACAAGGGCAAGTTAAAATAATATTAACTCTATTGCTACTATTTATCAAAACTAATAGCTGAAGCTTGACGACATATTAATTTGTGAAAATAATTTTATTAATGTTTTTAATCGTCCCTACCCTCCTTATCGTTTCTTTCCTAGTCAAATGCTAGACAGGGGGTGATAATTTAGCATTTCCACAGAAAATAGCAGCGCTTAAGTGGCTGAGCCTAAATCTAACATGATATTACTATACTATACATAGAGCTAGCACCAATGTAGATCTTTCATTAGTGTTATCTGTAAACCTGATTTGTTAATATTAATCTTTAAAGAACTGACCTGCGTGCTCAGCAGCCATTATAAGTCTAAATTAATATAATGCCTGGTTGTACTGCATTGTACTGTACCAACAGTTCAAAAAAAGGCTATAAAGTGTATCATTTCCCTACAGATGAAGAAAGATGTTTAAAATGGGTTCAAAACTTGGGGAGGGGAGAATCTTGGGTTCCAACTAAGCATACTTGTGTTTGTGAAGTATGTAAAAAGTCAATTTACTATGACACACTTATACTTTTAATTGAAAGAATAGATAGACCTAATCCCTAAATAAAAAATTCTGATAAATTCAATAATGGATATTATCATTTTCTTAGTTTTAAACCCCACTAAATAAATGTGTCAGAATTCTACTATTCAATTGACTATTCTTAATCTTTACAGGAAAGAATGTAAGGAGGGAGACTAGTACATCAAAGAGTAGCATGCTTTAATTTTCTTTCTGTCATTTTATGGAAAATTAAAGGAAGAAATATTTTTTCGCATCAAATGACATAAATAAAATTTATTTATGTCATTTGATGCGAAAAAATATTTCTTTATTATTTAATAATCTCGCCCTCTTTGTGTATATATTTCTGGTGATAGGACACAAATGATTTATTAACTCACTAAAATATTTCATTGTTTCTATTGCACACCTAAGAATACACTAAATCAAATACCACCAAGATTAATAAAGTTTGATAATGTTGAATAGTTGTGTGTTTCAAACAAAACTAAAAAAAGAAACATTAATATTGACAATCATATGTGTTGACCTGTGATCAGTTGCATTCCAATTTTGATGACATCACCTTTTCCTATAAACATTAAATTGTTTATTTACAAATATAATTTAAAACTTTAAATTATTAACCCATAAAGGTAGAGCTTTGGAAATGAAAGCAGTTTTGGGTTGAGTCGAAGTCTGTAAAAATGTACTTACTCTGACTGGCTTCAAAATAAGAACTCATACTATTATAACAATATATGTTAGGCCTAATTATATCATTTTAATTTCATACCTTCTTTTATTCTCTAGGATCAATATTTATATTCAGTTTTGACAAATTTATTCAAATATACATTCACATTTTGAAAAAAGCTTCCCAATAATTAATCTTAGTTTGAGAATTTTACTGCAGTAATTTTTCTAGGACCTATTACTAATTAATATACTTTGTACATATCTGAAGGTGTCTGAGTTGGACAGTAGTATCGGAGGCTTGGCTTATTGACTCTACAACACAGTATACCGGTTAAAGGTATTACATAAGGTTAGGAAAGCACCGTCTGTAATACCCATATATTTTATGGATGGTTTAATAGGTTAGGTTTTTAGGTGGTTAGGTATCCTAATAATAGTTTTAAACATTAATTTGAGCATAAGCTTACAGCAATATATTAGTAATAGATGTTCAAGATTCCTCTAAACAAAATAAAAAAAAGATATAAGTTATGTGCCTCACTTTTAAGAGTTAGCTGTGCTATAATAGCATGTTAAATGTAACTTTGTTGAGGTAGTGACTAGGTAGCTTACTTTGTTTTCTATTTAATGTGCCATATTTTTTGTATTTTAAATATTTGATACAACACTGATACAGTATTTTCTTCTTTAGAAAAAAAAAGTGCCTTAAATGTATAATATTTTATATTTCATTCTTGTTTTTGTATTAAAAGCCACATGAGTACTGTACCTGTTATAGCATAGTTTTTCTCTAATATTTTTTAAAACTTTTAAAGGTACTCCTTTAATCTTTATATGTTTCTTAGTTTATTAATTTTGTTATTTGTTGTCTTCCATGGGATTCTTATGATTAAGAAAAAATGTATTTTTATAGTCAATACCTACCTAATTATTCAATGTAAAGTAATTGCACCGTCTCAAAACTCCAATTATATCAATAATAGGCCCAATATTTTAATAAGGCCTTAGATGAATTAAAATACAAAGCTGCCTAAAATAGTCCTATCACACTTCACTTAACTTGGAGCATTAAAAAAAGTACAGCCCAGAAGTATTGGTTAGAAAACAAAGTCAGTCAGTGAGGATATGAAGTCCCACTCTACCCATATTTTAATGTAACACTGGGTGCATATAGGCCTAGAAGCTAATTGGAGAAGGTGGGTTGTGTTCATACAGAAGCTATAGGATCTTGATACCCACATCAACTGATTATTGACTCCCATGCAGCTTGCTTTTATGGTAATTTCACCATCGGAAAAAGCGAGGACCCTAAGACAGTTCAAAGGAGAGCCAAAATTGTGGAGCGAGACAAAGTTGATTCAGTTCTCCACTTTATTTATTTTACTTCTTAAGATCACAGCCAAGGAAGCTTTCAACAAGAAGAGGTTAGGGGGCCTAATGCTGACGAAAAAGTTGAGTTGGAACTAAGGAAGAAATTGGTGAATTGCTATGTTTGGACCAGAAACTTGGACTCCTAGAAAGATGGAAAAGAAATACTTGATTAGCTTTTGAGTGTGGTGCTGGAGAAGATTTGAGAATATTAGGTGGATAGACAGGGTGACAATGAAGTTCTAAGAAGAGCAGGGTTGTTATAATTTTACCCAATCCAAAAAGAAACCACCTGGGTTTTATTTAAAAAAACACATAAAAACCCAAAAACCTACTTATTATATTTTGCATACAAAGGAATCGTCTAATAAATTTTTGTAAATAATCATTCTGGTGAAAACCTTTTGGTTCAACCCCAATAATACATTGATTTGTAAATGGTGTTATACACAAGTTTTGAAATTACAGATGTTATACATTAGACTATGTTATAAAATATGCTTTAATTTGGTGAACAAAATAATATGTTGTTCAACTAGCAACTCACTTGGGATAATATAATTTTAAGGTAAGTACTTACACTATATTAATTCTAGGCCCTATAAATAATACTTTGTCAAAAAATCAAATCAGAAAACAAAGTTCTTACCTTTTATCTTGAAGTAAAGAAAGCAACAAATCAATTCTGCAGCTGGCCTGCCAGTAATTTGATGCACTGTCTCCCCTACCCTTTCCTCCTGTCTCTTCTTTATATTCCTTCTACACAGTCTTTTTTTTTCAACCTGCTAGCTTATACAGTATTGTCCCCAAGATTTTGATTGTTGCATTATTGTTTTCCTCTATTATGTCTTTTATTACTCCTTTCCTAATTATATTAAAGCTAAAATATTATGTTTCTATGAGTCCCACATAATTAATATATTTGAATTATTGGATTAATCAGCTAACATACATCATATCTTTAACTAAACCACATAAATCCCAATAAAAAAATGCCAATGCAACTCAAATGGGTTGGGTTTTTTTTCAACCCCGAAGAAGAGTGGGGAAAAGAACCATTTTGGACATGATTCTTCACCGCAAAGGAAACTGGATTGAACACATCCTTAGGAGGAACTACCTTCTGCACGACATCATAAAAGGAAAAGTTGAGGGAAAGAGGAGTTTAGGAAGGAGGAGAATTCAAATACTAGATGACTTAAAGGAAAGAAGAAAATTCTGGGAGCTGAAGGAGGAGACAGAGGACAGGGCAGGGCGCATTGGCGGTCTAAGCTCACTGACAAAAGGAATGAACCTGTTGTAAGACAGAAAAACTAATAATAATAATAATTATTATTATTATTAATATTATGATAGTGAAAATAATAATGATAATAATAATAATTATTAATTATGATGATGATGATGATAATGATGATAATAATAATAATAATAATAATAATAATAATAATAATAATAATAACAATAAAAGTTACACAACTTAACAAACTTTAATAGGCAGATCTGCACTGCTGAAAGCACATCAAGGTTGACCAATTTGTTGATTAGTGTAAATTATCATATTAGTGAGAGAGCATTTTAAAATAAGTACTATTATGCTTTGGACAACTCACATTAAAACCATAACTTTGTGTGGGTACTAAACTTAACTACAACTCTTGCCAATTTTACATTTATTCTGTAGATATACATGAGATAAGTAAATGGTAAATGTGGACTGTGAACTTTAAGAAGCAATGTTTTAATTCTCTTAACCTGCACTAGTGGACACATGAACAAAGGTGGTCAGAATTGTCTGCTATGGTTTGTCAGTGACAGGGAGGCTGGTGTTTGAATTTTGACTGGGGTGTACCGAGGTGTTTTTTTTTTCTAAATAATTTTCCACTTTCCCCTCATACAAATGTGATTGCATATGGTAGGTATATTTTCTCTAAATTCTACTTACTTTTAATATCACTATTTTATTTGTGTAAATATGCTGTAAGTCTGTATAAGCATTTACAAATATATATTTCTCTCTTTCTTATTTACTATTCTAAATACCCTTCCTTAAAAACCTGGTTTTCAAACAGCATATTTGATTTTTATTGTGGTTTTGTTGATCTCATTGTGAAATGCATCTGTCTTTGATGTATGGTAGCTTAATCTAATTTTATCCTTTTTTAGGTTCATTTTGAAGAGTCACAATTTGAATCTCATCGCGCAGATGGGTTGAAGAAACTAAGACCATTTGCCATCCCAACCATTTTTGATGTAAAATTGAGCGTTCATTCACCCATAAGATCCAAAGAGGTGAAAAAGAATTTCTTTGTAGTTCCTGGATTATGTGACTCAATACTATACTCATAACAATAATGAACACCTTAAATTCATTGCACTAATCTTACATATAATCACATTTTAAAGCAGCTATGTCTTTTTTTACTAAGAAATTAGGGGCCTATTATCAGATTTAGCTTCAGCAGATGATATTAATTTTCTTATTTAATTTTATTAAATATTATTTGGATTTTTTGTTTAAACTGACAATGCACATCAATATCATATTAAACAGCTTATAAAGTTTTTCAACTAATTGATTTGATTGAACGGTATATTCAGAGGCCAATGTGTCATTGAAAAAAAATTATCCTAGTCTTTGATATAGTAAAATATTTTCTTATTAAATGTGCTTCTTGGTATCATCTTTAAACTGGACTATTTTGTTAGCTTTTTATCATATTTAGCTCAGGTAACAACACTCAAAACTTATGTCATTAAATTTACTTATTTTATTACAAACAACAAACTACATTAATAGGAAAGATTAAAATAACTTTTTGACTATAAAAAAACCTTTTAAGAGTCATTTCATAGACAATATGGATTGAAGTTTGGGAATGAGAAAAGTTATACTAGAAAGGAACTTTTATAAAATAATATTGTAGTTATTTCACAGTCAACATTGAAAACATTAAACATAGTAATGGTGGATACAGGTATGGAAAACCTGGAAGTCAAGGAATTTTTTGAGGTCAGGGAATTTAATTAAAAACAAGGAATAGTCAAGAAATTTGAATGCATGTCTAAAAAGATACATTAATGCTACACCTAAATACTGAAACCAATTCTGTACATCCTGCTTTTGGATCTGATGTAAATGTTTGTTAATATCTTTGACGTTTACAGATTCACAAGTATGATGCTACTTGTGCTAAGTATATGTGTGTGTTTTAAATATAATCATTTGTTCACTTTTCTATTATATTTGGGCATGAAGTCCTATAAATTTCATGTATGGGCCTCCAATCAATTCCTCAAGAACTTATGCGGCCCTCAGCTGGGGAAAGGTTGGATATGCCTGTCATAGCCAACCTTATATATAACTTTTTTATTTCATGGTCAGATTTTTCAAATACAGTGTTATTTACAACAAATTTATGGTCAGGTGATAGGAGATTTTGATCCGTGATAACTTTGTGACAACCCAAACTTTTCTTGATCTAGGATCAAGCTGATTATCAATCTGCTGATTGAAGAATCAATATGATGTTTGTGCATTTGACCCTAAGTACCTACTATAAATTTGTTTAATGTTTAATAACTAACATATACTTTTAACTTAAAGTATGAAAGTCTACATTGAGCACTTCTTAAATAAAGGTATACCCAGGCATAAGGATGGTTGAATTTAGAGGAAGTGAAACCACATTTGCATGAATAAATAGTGGGAAAATATTCAGGAAAACCCACCTTCAGTTCACAGGACCAACATTTGAACCTGTCACTGGTAGTATAGTCTATTGAAAGAGTGACTCCTCAAACCATGCGGCCACAAACACAGGTTTAATATTGTTAGCTTGGAAAATAAAATGTGGCATTCAAGATAAGTAGGCTGATACCAGTTTAACATAGACAAAATCCAAATAATTAACATTAATTCTCACTACACACTAAACTAGCAATACTAAAAACATTCACAAATCACAGTATTTATAAAACACTTTTATCTCCAAGTAAGTTGGTCTTAAACTGTCACTTTTTTTTTTCGCAAAATGCAAAAATTGGAGGTTGATAGCTGGAATAACCTCCTCATATCATCGCCTCCCTCTCATCAGTCTTTCTTTGCCAACTCATTTTCCATGTGTCCCCAAAATTTATTATTATTAACTCCTTTAACTCCCGATGTGAAGCATTGTGACAAAGCTTCGCCACTTTGGCTATGTTCTCTGAACTACCACTCAAATAGTTTCAAGGTAAAAGGTTTTCCTCTTTCATAATTTCAAAACTTAACTGCTCACACAGTTCTCACCACACTCATTAATACTCTCTATCTCCTTTGTTAATATTTCACCTTATTTTACCCAGTTTTGTTGCCTGATCATTGTAAATAATCATAACACAGCTTTAAAATTGTACTTAAACATTAGAATGGTGGTGACTAACTGTATTCTTGTATTATTTTGTACCTTTATTTTCATATTATTTAAACCATATATAAGGCACTTTTATTTGTCAACATTCAAGAAGGGGTTGGGGTCAGTCAAACCTTCCCACCTCTTCCCTGGCTTAGGCATTGCCTGTAAAATAACACAAAATAATAAAATGTTATCAATTTTGGCTACAAAAAAAATATGTTTGTATTTTCTAAAAGGTCCTTTATATGAAAATTGGACTGAACTGTGCTAAAAATATTTACTATCTATTACCTTATTTAGATTTAAAATAATTTTAGCACATATCATGTTAGTTATATATTTTTGATCTTTCCATTAAATGAACATTTTCTATATTTATATTGTCGTTTTTTTTATCACAGATACATCGCATGAAAAGAGGCCGATCTAGTTTGAAAGAGCACCTTATCTCAGAGGACAGTTCTGTAGAAACGAATGATATAGTGAAGCCAGCAAAGCGAGGTCGTGGTCGGCCATTAGGGTCCTCAAACAAGCGAGGCAAACTTCCTTTAAAGCTTGCCCCTAAGATTTCAATAAGAAAGGCAAAGATACAGGAAAGATTATTTGATGAAACTGTTGACATGGTGAGTTGCAAATGTGTTTGTGTTCACTTAGAAGGGTGAAAAAACACTTTATAAAAAAAAACTTCCTTCATACACTTGTGTATAGTGTAAATTACCCATATTAGTGGGTACATGGACTAAACATCAAGCTTGAAAAGTCTGGTTTGCCGGTGATTGGAAGATCAGGATTTGAATTCTGATTAGAAATATTGAGAGGGGTTTTACCTAAATGTTTTCCCACTCCTCCATAAAAATAAGGATGCATTTTCTTTTATTTCTTAGCTCACTAGTGTAATTAAACTCAAATAGCCTGGTTGGGTAGTAAGTCATGGTTTAAAAAAAAAGTGCAAACTCTAACTTCTTTGTTTTTAAAATAATTTCCTTAGCCTGCTTTTATAATACAGGGAAAACTCCCTTAACAGACACCTCTGAATTGCGAAATCCTCCTTATAGTGGACAGTTTAAATTTTCCCTGCAAAATAATATGGCCTCTTTTGGTGAAACAACTTCCCTATAACAGACTTTCTCAATAACTTAAACGGACACTGCTAAAGATGCATATTTATGCTTAACAATCTCTAGAAAGCGGACAAAAATTGAAAACACCAGTTAATATAATTTTACTGTAGGAATGTCATTGTCTTGAGTGATGTGAGCAGGGCTGCCTTACCCCTATAGTCGAAGTTTTTAAAATAGCATACACAAAAATGACTAAGGTATTTCAAGGTCATAGCTTCCACCCATTTTGAGTCATTAGCAGGGATTGTTCGAAATGTTTAATCTATACTCGTGTGCTCTTGGGGAATAAACAACCTCACTGTTATGTGTTGAATATTTTCATTATTTTTTTTGTCATTCCTATATATGTTTAATGTTTTGCAACAGTGTTAATTAGATGATTAAATTTATTTTATTAACTGTTCATCTTATAGGTCGTTTAGAGTATGCTACATACAGAATTTTTTTTACTAGTGATACTGCATACAATACAGCACAGTGCAGTAACTATGCATATAGTTTTAGATAATATCCGCAATATATAGGTCCATTTAGGTTAAACTGTGTTCAAGTGGTAAACATTTTATAATATTTTTTGAAAATAACTTACACTTCTTAATTACAAACTTTTTTTGGTCCCAGAAGGTGTTTACTATTAAGAGATTTCACAGTATATGTTCCTTAAAAAAACATTTCTATCATTAATTAGGAGTAGTTAAATTCCCGATTTTCAGTTTCAAACAAATCTGAACTATAAACACATTAAATATTCCTAAGCTTAGTCAAAGTTTTTGAAGCTTTACGGCCTACAACAAGTAATTAATTTGTGGTCAGAGTTGTTGACACAAACAATGGAAATAATGTCGCAAACTATGAATCCAAAGATTGCAGTATTTACCCAATGTTAGGTAAACTCTGAATATGGTGGAGACAGGTGCCTATGTGATGCACAGGTGTCTGCTGAACCAATCCAATCCAGTCCACACCCTGATGTGTGTGTTGGTTGGTTGTTTGTTTCTCTCCATTTGTTTGATAAATGTTGAAATATCACATTTGGGTATTCCATCTTGTATAACATTTTAAGTAACTGATGTACACACACCACCATCCCCCCCCCCCCCCCCCCCCCCCCCCCCCCCCCCCCCCCCCCCCCCCCCC
>CABFVX010006045.1:11709-43934 GCA_902151425.1 Timema shepardi
CCCCCCCCCCCACACACACTCCTCCCCACACGCACATGGGGTATACAAATGATTGATTTAAGAAAATTGTGTTTTAAACTAGAAACTTTATGAATCAGTAAGTTCAAAAAGTCATGCAACCTTATGGGGAAACACATTTGTTTTCTTCTCTTCCTGGTGGTGAATAACACGTGAGTAGCCACAGGGTACACGTTACAGTAGCATATACTCATTGTCACGCAGTACATCCACACTGGCAGTTACGCTCGGATGCAGGAGGTCTTCTCAAAAAAGTACGGAACAGTTTCTCCAAACAAATCTTCCACCATGCAGCTACATGACGATTTTCAGTAGACAAGGAATGTCGCCGGTGCACCGAGAAGCGGTTGACCGAAGGTGTTACATGAGGAAAAGTTGATAGACGTGTGAGCTGCATATGCTGTTAGTCTCCAGAAGTCTGTGCGATGCCTTTCAAGACAGTCCGGGCTCTCCATCGGAAATGCCCACATGGAGTTGCACATCACCTTGAGATTGTACCCCCACAAAATCCGTGTCATCCAGCATTTGCTGCCTGGAGAGCTGGAAAGGTGTCAAACTTATTGTCACTGGTTCATGGAATCTGTAAAGCCAGATGGGAAAGTACTGAATGATTGGTACTGATCTTACAAGGCATGGTTCCATCTCGATGAATACGTCAATGCCCAGAATAATTCTTGAGTATGGGCAGCAGAAAATCCATATAGGCTGCATGAGTTGCCTCTACACTCACAGAAAGTTGGTGTCTGATGTACCATCTCACGTAGTCGCATCTTCATTACATTCTTTCAACACACAGTGAACACTGACTGCTAATTAATGATGTCAACACATTACCTACAGACAAGTTGCAGAACATGTGGTTTCAACAGGACACTGCCAGAGCTCATATAGCCAGAAACACTGTGGCCTATTTGGAAGAGTGTTTTCTGGGATGACTGATCTCAAATGGGGTTGTGGCCAGCGCAACCTCTGAATGTAACACCCCCCAACTTTTTCTTGTGGAGGCACCTGAATGATAACGCCTACGCAACTTATCCCACAGTATTCAGAAATTGAAAGCAAACATTCAGAAAAGTTTTGATGCAATCTCACTGCAAACATTGCAAAGGCTGTTCAAGAACATGATTAACTGTGTCCACTTGTATGAAACACAGAACTGGGGCCCTTTACATTATTTATTGTGAAATAAAAGAAGATAACAATTATTAAAATGTGTTTCCCCATAAGGTTGTGTGACTTTTTGAACAGCCTGTATATGATTGTGCCTGTACTATTTATATTTTTCCTCAGGAAAGTTTTTGCGATGAAGTGTCAAACATCAACGTCGATGTGATAAGCTGTATTGAGAATGGGGACAAGTGTTTCCTGTGTGGAAAAGTGTCCCCCAGCATCAGTGACACCCAGGAGGCCACACCCACTTACACAAATAACCTCCTTATGCTTAAAAGGTTAGAGAGATTGGCTCTGAGTGAAGGTTTGGACTTAAGCCTAGCTCCAAATGGTGTACTGTGTATACGCTGCAGTCATATATTGAACTTACTTGACCGAGCAGAGATGGAATGTAGTATGTTGAACAAAACCATTGCTATGTGTCTTGTCAAAATGCGTGATCGTAACTCTAAAGAACAAACAGAAGGTAAAGAACTTTTTTTAAATCACCCTAAGCATATTTTAATTTTTTATCTAACATTCTCTTTTCATTATATTTTTAATCCCTCTACCATTTCCCAAACTTACTCCATAAACTGACTTCTCCCATCTCTCTTTATTTAGACATGGTCATCATCATTATCAACTGTTTCCAGCCTATGGCTGGACCAATTTAGTAAAATGCCTCCATCTTTTTCTATCCTTCCTTCTTTAATTGCTTATATACTTCTCCTCTCGCTTGAATACTTTCTGTTATCTGCTTCTTCCATCTCTTTTTTGGTCTCCCTTGAGGTCATTTTCTTACATACTTAATCTCCATCATTCTCCTTGGCATCATCATCTCATTATATGCCCATACCATCTCAGTCTTGCTAAATATTTACTATCTCATGCACTACCTGTACTCTTACTCTTTCTTGGATAACTTCGTTCCTTATCATGTTGCTCCTCTTGACAGCTAACATGTCCTTCACAAACTTTATTCCCATGACCTCCACTTTCCTAGCCTCTCTTACATTCAATCTCCATGTTTCTTCTGCATATGTGACAATGAGTACACAGTACACCCTGTACAGCACTTCCTTACACCGCAAGAGGACTTCTCTTCTCCATAGCTGGTCTCTTACACACCTAAAGAACAACTTCCCCAGCTGCCCTCTTATTATTAGATCCTCTTTAATCCCACCATTCGCCTCAATCATGCTTTCAAAATATTTTATATTCTGTACTTTTCTCAGCTATACTCCATCCAACTTTAAAGCTTTCCTGGGCCTCATCCTCTTTCTTTTCATTACCATCACTTCACTCCTCGCCATGATAAATTTTTTTCCACACTATTTCACTTCCATATTCTATTCCTCTAGCTGTTCCTTTACTTATTCTTCCTTCTCTCCTCATACCATCAAGTCATCAGCAAACATTGTGACTTTTTTTCCTTCCTACCAGAGTTTCCCTAATATTTTATTCTTGACCTTTTCCATTACCATTACGAATAGCAGTGGGGAGAGAACACTAACCTGCTTAACTCCATTTTTTATTTGGAATCACTCCATCCAACCCTTCTTCATTTTAACACAAGTCGTGTTATCCTCATACATGAGCTTTACACTCAATACATTTCCTTTTTCCACTTCAGGCTCCTTTACCAATCTAGAAACTTCATTTCTATTCTAACTCTAATATGCCTTCTCCACATCCATAAATAACATGACCGAGTCCTTCCCAAATTCATACCTTCTTTCCATCAGCTGTTAGTATAACAAAGATCAAATCTATTTCAGCCCTCTTTTTCCTAAATCTTTGCTGTTCCTCTCTCTACCTTTCTTTCATGTTATTTCATATTCTCATTTCCAGTATCTTCTCATATATTTTTGTACAGTGGCACATCCCCTATAATTTGTGCACCTCTTCCTGTCTCCTTTTTCAGTATTATAATTCCAATCTTCTTGTAACTTGTTTGCTTTCCATTTCAATCTCAGCATCCTGCATAACCATTGTGTTCCTGCTTCTCTTACAGTTTTATGATTTCCACAGCCATTTCATCCACACCCATGTTTCATCATCTTTAATTGATCCTCCACCTATTTCCATGTAGGACCCATTTCCTCCTCTTCTGCTATTTATTCATGTTCCTCTACTTTACTATCATCCCTTCCATATTCCTGTTTAAGCATCTCAAAATATCTCATCCAAAGTTCCTTTTCTTCTTCTTAAATTGTCTTCATCCTTTGTCATACATAATTCTAACTTTTGGTATTTTCTCTCTTCTATTTCTTAGCTGGCTATAAAACACCTACTTGCTTCCTTCCAAATCTCTTTCAAGCGTCTCTGTCCATTTTTGCATTTAATCCTTCCTGGCTTCTCGTACCACTCGCTTAATTCATTTTTTCTCATCCCTTTATTCTTCCTCTGTTTCCTCATTCCTCTTTTTTTAAAAAGCTGGCCGCAGGAATTCACTTTTTAAATTCCTTGACTTTTCCATGTTTTCCAGACAAAAAATTAATTTTCCTCCTGATCATGTTCTACTTGTTTATACATGGTAGCTTTAAATTACTAAGTAGCCTATAGATTTACTGTAAATAGCCAACATTGTTGAACTAATTTAATTTATATGTGATCTTTTCTGATGATTATGTCGACAAAAGTGTCAATTTCATCTCTGGTTTCCTGGTGATGGGAGGGTTGAAGCTCAAATAGCGACTCAAAATATTTAAGTGTTTTATCCTTAATGGTTTCCCACTTTCCCTCAACAAAATTGTGTGTTAATTTCCTTTGAATTATCCCTCTTGATCCCTACAAATTGATTAAAACTATCTTGTAGTATTTGACTTGAATAGTAATGTTATCAATTATACATACACTGTTCAATCAAATTCGAGGAAGTACTGAATTTGAGACACAATATTCACATTTGTAAGTTTTTCGAACACACAATATTTCAAACACCATTCTTAGTTCTTTCTACAACTAAAAATTGTAATTATATTATGTGTTACATTATTTTGAATAAGCTATTTGCTGTTAAAAAATGACTATCAATGTTAAAAAAGCATAAAAATGAATGTCAACATAATCATGTGATGAGTATGGGAGACGATCATGATAAAAGGATTTGATAATCAATATGATTCAAAATAGAAAGATTCAATTGTCTTAGTGGGGAATAAGTTTGAACAGATTAAATCATCAGTATCTTTGTTGATTGCTGTTCATAACTCCCACAAGAAAATGTAATGAAATACATATGTGGATATTATCTAGTAAATGTGATTGTGACCTGCCATTCCAGATAAACATAAACATAGTCTGCACACATGTGCAATATATGACCTTAGTCTTTGGTTAAGGTGGATGCATTACAATGTGTCCAAGGTTAATTATTAGTTTACTTGACCTCAAATGCCGTTAACAATATTGAAGAGCCATTAATTAAATTTAATATTGAAGTTTCTCTTGTTTTGATTTGTGTATATAATGCCTAATTTTACCTGTTTCATGGTCAAATTCCCTGACCATTCCAAGTTTTCCCTGTCTGTGGATAACCTGTTAAAACTCCTTCTGAATGCTTTATTCTCCTCCTCCACTGCTTCCTTCATCCTGTCATTCCACCATGATGTATCCTTCCACTTCCTCTTATCACTTTTTGTCCCACATACATCCTCTGCAGCTCCCAACAAACTTTTCCCATTGCACCTCTACACTTTGCATTTCATCTTAGGGCATTAAGTTTCTTGACTTTCTTAGGTACAGCTCTCTTTCCTCTTCATTCATCTTGATATCAATAGGTGTGTTTTCACGGTTGACCTAGTGTCGATGTTAACAAAATGTTCATGACCGAGACAATATCATAGCTCGATTTGATAACGTTTTCCTTGACCAGACTAAACAGTATGGTTACGACCAATGAGCCGAGAATTTGTGTGCCAATTTAAAAACAGCATCACTTCTTATGTTAGATTTAAATGAGTATAACTTCCTAGTCAATGGATTTTAAGTTTTTGTAAATTAAAATCACCAGAAATTATTAGCTAGAAATACATGGCAGTAAGTAGGTACTTAAAAATGCTTTAGTTATTGATAAAAGAAAGAGAGTACTATATGATCTGGGTGTATTTAATATTACAAACATATTTCATGTTTTCTCAAGGTTATTTTTGGGAAGATATGTTTAGCTTGATATGTTGTGTAAATAGGAATAGTTAAAATAAGCATCAATCTAAACAAGACTAAAATTAAATAGCTCATTTTCTGTTGATTTGCAGTATATGTAATAGGATTACATACATTTACCCATCAGCTGTTAGATCTACTTCACCCCAACCAGTATTGTTTAAGAAAAACCTATCGAAATCATTTTCGCGATCCACCTTGGTCAGAACCACTCGGTCGTAGACCCTCGATACCAAGATATAACCAAATCAATCACAAAAACTCGCATAATCTTTATGTGGGTGAATTTCCTCACCCTTAGATTAACTAAGTTATTAAAACCTTTGATTGAACTAACTACCAAAATAAAAATAACCCTTTTTTGAATCCTTGGTTAATTAAATTTTGCTCAGTTATTATTCTCATAAGTTTTGATAAAAAGTGTAATATTTATTTCATTGCTTTTTTCTAGAAGGCGTGTGCAAACTTTCTTCGACAATATGCGAAGATGTCAATACCCAAGTAAGGTTCTTATTTTATATCATTAATAAATCAAATTGTTTTTACACTATATAATTCAATAAATATCGATTTTTATGACTTGAATGTCAATTTTGATATAGATAATAAGCATAGTGACAAATTTTGAAACTAAATGTAAATTTTATATGTCATTAATGTTTCTGTTGAAGCTTCGTACTTGTCCAAACCAAAATTATTTCAAAATTCCTTATTTTAAAATAGATAACAGAAAATTTATTTACTTGAACTAGTAATTGTTTTTATTTTTTATGCAGTAAAAATGTTAATGTGGAGATAGTGATTGATTTAGTAGATGTAGCTATCTCTTGCTAGAATAAGAATTAACATTATTTAAACACTTTAATTCTAAATTATCGCATTCAATATAAGATGTCTTACTTAAAGGCAGTGGCGGCTGGGGAGCAAAAAAAAAACAACTGGTGTACATATACCAATATTATAAACTACAATTGATCTTGATAGACTTGGGGTAATAATGTCTTATCCCCGCCAACCAATGTTTATGGTTTCAAACCCAGCTGGTGTCGTTAAATCTTTCTTGAGCTGTAGCAATTATTGCTACAAGGCATCAAAAAAACGGGATAGTCAACAAGAACAGCGCTTACCCAATTTCACCGGCCGGACGAGCATGCGGAAAAGGACGTCCACACACGATATCAACAGTAAAACAACTAAGCGCTGTGATCCTAGTGCAGCATTTCGCCGCTACGCGCCACCACTAGCCTCAGGAACAACGTGGACGCCGAGAACAGCGTAGAATAGCCGTGGCCTTGATAGAATGTTCTCAACGCATCTAATCCAGCGCACCCCCCCCTTTTCATGTGTGTTAATTCTGTGATCCCCACCTTGGTGTAATTCCTTCTCGAGTGTTCGATAGTTGCGCCATATAAGAGACTGTTCACCAAGATAGCAGCCACTCTTGGATTAGGCTCGGACATTGACGAAGCTTAGGCTTCAAATACAGACTCATATAATGTAAGGAGAAATTCTTGTTCGGCTTTAATTTAAATATTATTGTAATTTTCTAAATTCTCTTTTTGGCTCTACGTATATTTATTGTTATTTACCGTCTTAGATGAACATTCATTCCTTTTTACTAAATATTAAAATAACTTCGCTTATGTTACGACAAGTAGGACTTTACTTAAAATACAAAGTAATGTGGGGAAAGTTTTAATGCGAGTTTTTTTTTAATGTTAGTCAAATCTTGTTTATCAACGGGGATTCAGTTGTTTAACCTTAAGAGTATGTTTTCAAAACGTGTTGTCTTAATATCCATATTAAGAAGTTTATAATATTAGGCCTTCATTATTTAGTTGTTGGAATGCGGGACGTTAATAATTATTCTTGTATAGTTAACATTATGTATTTAACTTTGGAATTATTTTGCACAGTTATTGAACGTGGCAGAGATTAATAATATGTTTCTTTATGATAAAGTTAGGAATAAACCTTAAAGTTTAATGAAAGAATATCTAAGTTTATTTTGACTTTCTAAATATTGGAGGATTCCGTAATTTGTGTAGACGCCACGCGTAGGTTGATCTTTAATGGGGCGATTACGGAACTATTATACTGTTGTTACAATTTTGACTTGCACTAAGATAATTCGTTGCTAAAATTCTCATTTACGTTTGTTATATTGGAATACGCCATGTTTATAATGCTAGACATTAAAATTTAATACACGTATTTTTGAAAGTCTTGTTAAAAACAATAATAATAGATTGTTATTATTCTGCTTTTACAGATATTGTATAAATAAGAAATATGAATATGCTTAGATGTTTTGCAGAAGCGATATGTTCTTTAATAAAAGGTTAAATGAAATAAAAGCAAAGTTTCGTTAAGACTTGAATTTTTTCACTAATATAATTATGCCATCTATCCTTAGGTTTTAGAATATATATATAATTTTGTTGCCCTTTTTAACCTAGCCTTCGTCCTCGTCGCATTTAAACTAAATTGGTCACTGAAGGAGAACAGTGGGATTACCCTCCTTCTAGGAGATGGGTTGTGTACTGTAATATGTTTCACAACAAAAAAACATAATATCGTTACACTTCGCACTTCTATTTTTCTAAATTTTTGGTAACATTAATTTTGTTTTATTTTGTATTGAATCCCTCTAATTCTAGAGCTTGGATTACAGAGCTATGATAAAAATTCGTAACACAACTTCCTTTGGATGGAAAGTAAAGCTGTCAGTCCTATGTTGATTGTGTCATATAAAATAACTCTGGAAGATATGTGAAAATACCTTTCCTGGCAAAATTGGTAAGCCCTTTCACTCTCACCCATAGAAATTCTCGTGGGTTGATATAATCAGTTGGTTCAGAAAGTACACATTAAATACCTCAAATAAATAAAATATAGACTACACTTGGGGACTTTTTATATAACTCTGTTCTTACCTATCATTTTACTTAGGCTTATTTTACATCAGTACATATTATCATTTATAATCCTATACTATACAGCTCAACAAAATCAGAAACAAATAAAAAAATGCTTGCAAAATACTAACTTAAATGTCTGGATCCTGTTGTAAATTAAAACGACATTCTTCTTTCCATCTTTGCAAACCTCTCCTCCATTACTTTAGAATAATTGTCTGAAAAAATCTTTTAACAAATGTAGATAATTTATTTGGTTAGAAAGAAAAGCACAATTAAAATTACTATTAACTCTATAATAACTATTTACATGAACTCATATTTGCACATAGTTTCTTTTTTGAGAATCTAGAAATAATTACATGTTAAAAATTATACTTAGTTTGTAGCAACGCTTTAGTTAAACTCATAATTCCAAAACAAATCACCAAGTTCGCCATGGAGTTGCACACCAAGACATATGTTAAAGGAACATTTTAAAACCTGCTAGTATGTTTTAACATCTCTTTTTGTCAATGCGCATTCTCAAATTGTTGCATGCACCTACAATAATTGAGCAAAGAAAGTTGTGAGAAGGAACACTAACAATCAAGCTTAAAAATGGAATAGTGTAGGAATAATACTTGCAAGCACATAGCCAATATAATGATATCATACACAATGTATTGCAAGTGATACAATCTAGCTAATAATATTAATTTATTATGAAGAATTATTATTTACATTAAATAATCTGAAATATTCTCTTATAAATTATTAGCAGTGCACTTGCACCTGCCCACTCAATGAGGAGTTGCCACTGCTCACAGAAATAGAAATGAAGTTTATTTAGAAGAATTGCACTTGTGTTAATTTGGAGAGAGTTCAGGAAAACACCCCCCATTGCACAAGGTCAAGATTTTAACCTTAGTATTTTCACTATTGTAACTCTATGCTTAGACTGTGTGTCCACTGGTGTGGATTTATTACCTATTATAGTGTTTGGATTAAATTATATAATATTCTTAGCTCTAAGTTAATCTATGTTGTTTTATAAACAATTCTTTTATTTTAAGAACTATGTCGATGTCGAGCACTTAGCCAACACCTTAGCTCAGTCAATAGTGAATCTGAATACTGAGCTGAGCTCTGATTCAATTTCAGGCATAGACCAAATATTTATTATTGATGAAATTGGGCTTTTCCTTCCATACTGATAACCTAACAGTATGCTGATACAATATCCATTATTTTATATTCATTGTCAAATAAATAAATAGTCTTAAACATGTTTTATGAGCCATACATTAAATCTCAAGCGATTAAAAAAATACCTTCCAAATAATATGCTAATTTGTTTGGTATTTTATATAAATCATACTTGATATTCTTTATTGTTTTTAATAATTATGTGTACCATTTTAGGGAAACTGTGAAGACCATGACAAAGCGAAATTCTGGAAAGAAAATACCAAAGAACCTCTTGAAAATTGTGATAAGCATGAAAATGATAATGAAAAAGATACAAAAATGATAAGAGAACTAGAAACTTCCAAAAAAAAACATACCAAAGATTTTGAATGTGTAATTTGTGGTTATCAGACTAAGTACAATTCTGTCATGATTTTTCATCTGCGGCAGCATTCACAAAGTGATAACTACCAGTGTGATTTCTGTAATATAATCTGTAAGTATGAAAGCATACCTATGGATAGCCCTAAATCAAAGAAAAAAATTCTTGAAAATTGTGTGAAAGATCAGCTCACGTTACATCAAGCATTAAAAATGAACTTTAATTATATGCCTCCAAATCTAGTGGATAAATGTTCTAATTTTGTAGGTAACCACTCTGAAGTAAATAGATTAGACATTCTAAAAGCAAAAAATTCACAGGTGGCCACAAATCAGTCTAAAATTAATAAACAACCAATTTCAGCAAAAATTTAGACACTTCAGTAATGGCCACAAAACAGCTTGAAAATTATAAACAACCCATTTTAACTACAGTAAATATTTCATAAATAGCCACAAAACAATATACAAGTGATAAACAACCAATTTTATCAACACAGTTAAATAAAGGACCTAACCAATTGAATAATTCAGGATTACATACTTATATTAAGTCACTCTCCAATATACATGTCTGTGTTTTTATATGTAAAGAAAAATATAACTACTTGTAAACCAATGTAAAATGTTCATTTAGTTCATAGAAATAAACCTTACAAAGATAATGAACTTATTTTTATCTACAAGTGTTTTTAAAAATCCAAACAGGGAAAGAGCTCATGAAAGTCAGCAATACAAATGTTTATTAGAACTATTTGAGAAAATGAATTATTAAAAATACTTTTGAAAAAGTTGCATCTACTACTGTTTTTAATATGTCAACAGAGATTCCAAAAATTATTCATGGTGGTCATGCTAATGATTTTTTGTTATTGAAACTATTAAAAATAATGCCAGTGGCACTCCAAAATCTATCAAAGTATCTAACATTTGCACTATTAACTAATCAGATTTCGTAATATTGATGATGATGATGCTGCTTACAAAACTTTGGTATTAAATGAAATTATTCATGCAACTTACAATCCTTTAAATCATATTATATTTAGAAGAAGGCACAGGAAAGGTGGATAGAAACATTTTTACATGATTTTTTTAGAATGTTTAATCTAATTATATTGGTAATTTTTTGACAATATCTAGTTTATCAAAATCCAGGCTCTAGCTATAAACCTGTGATAAAGATGATTTTCTGCCGATCTAATATATTCAAACTATTGATTTTGGTAAAACGACCACATCAAAACTTACATACTGTAGGTAGTAAGCCTACTTTTTCTACAATATTATCTGTAAAGGAATTAAACAAATTTGTTATTTTTGTGCTGATATTGTTTTCATCTCACGGTTTGCCATCTATTGACATGTTTGGAAGTATTTTACTTGCTCTTGTAGAGAAATCCTTGTAGTTGTGAAAATATTAATCCTAAAGATTATGATATATCTTTATGTTTTATGAGGCCTCGAACTTAATAAAGTGGGTTTAACACTTATCTGTTTATCTACATATGAGGATAAAGCCAAAATTGTTTGATGCATAACATTCAAACTTGATATCTCAGTGAGATGTGGTCATATCTAGAAGTAATCAATCATAATTTTAATTCTTGCTTTAAAATTAAGGGTATTTCTCTGATGACTGATTTTTGAAAGAAATTTGGTTAAAATTGGATATCTAGAGAGTGTTTTACATCATAAATAGCACTTTATAATTGTTTTGGCGGAAAATTTATTCAAGGGTAGTTTACTGAAAATGAAAGTGAAGAAGATTGGGTGTCAGGTTAGAGATTGGATGGATGGGTCTCAGAATAGGGTTGAATGGCGAGTTTACATTCTGGGAGCCATGATCTTTAAGTTACTTAAAGAAAGGTTAATTAGTTTACTGTAGGGATCTGCAAGTATTCAAATTTTTTATTTTTTAGCCGAGCCTGAAATAGCTACTTGAGCTCAGGATTCAGATCAACAGCTTTATGTGCTCGTAATTTCTGAGCTTCTTGAAAAGGGTTATTTCCTTGCCTTGCATTGTGTGTCTGGTGATGAATGACTCATTGTTTACTCTTATCTCTACTTGTTGGGGTGTGGTTTGTGAAATATTGACTTGTTAGATGAAGGAAGTTAATGTAACATGTGAAAAGAACCAAACAAAGACGATATTGTGCAGATTACTATTGAAATGTCAAGTTTAGCAACTTGAAACTGCTAATGGAAGCAACATATGCATCAATTTCAAGGTGAAACCGCCAGTTAAAATAGCTAGGTTTTAATAGATTTGGGTCCCTCTCAAATTGAGTGTGGAGGTAATACTGGGGAAAGAGTTCTTGAATATGTGTAGAATGCGGCTTTTTCTTTCTGAAAACATAAGTGACTATTTGTACATCAGGTTTGTCACTTAGGTCAAATTAAAAGACCTTACTTAGTCAAATACGTGTATTTTCATTAATCAAAAGGCGAAAGGGAGGGAAAAGAACAGGCGGTGGTCCAAATACTCGTTGAGTATAAATATGTGGTCACAGAAGAACTAGGACATACTAATGTCCTGATGTATTACATAAAGTTGTTGGGCAAAGTACACGTTAGGTATAGGCCATATTACTTTGCCCCTCCTAAATTATTGATTTTAAAGCAACACTTAGAGGACCTCAGGAAGAAAGGAATCATTAGGCTTTCCAACAGTCTTTACTTGTCTCCAGCATTTTTGGCATTCAAGCCTAGCAATAAGCATAGCTTAACAAGGGAATAACGATAATTCAACAAGAAAGTAGCTTTTGAGACCACTCCTCTACAGAGCGTAGCCTTCCAGTATTTAGGGAAGGCAAGTTTATATTATTATCAAGTGCTCCTTAACAAATAGTCCAAAGAGTACACGACTTTCATCAATCAAACTGAATTGTATAAGTACTTGCCTTTCAGCATCTCAGTTGGTTCCCTTGCTCGTGAGGCTATTAAATCACATTTTTTTGGATGTTTAGCTCAAATTTCTCTCTAATTATCTGGACAATCTCATCATTAGGGGGCGAATTTATAGGCACTAAATTTTTTTTAAAAGGCAGGCATATAGGCACTAAAAATTTAAAAAATAGGCATTATAAAGTAAAAAAGGCAGTAAATAGGCATTAAAAAGAAAAAATAGGCACATAAATAGGCATAGTAATGCAAAAAAAGGCACCAAAACACTCAATTCTTTTATTATTCATTCATAAAACCCAGCATACACTTTCCATAAACACAAATTAATTACTATTAGAGTTAATTACCAAATACTTCTCAAGATTTTCAAGTGTAAATTTTGTTTTGTTGTCTGAAAAAATGTTTTTTTATAGTGTGAGAAACTTCTCTCGACTTCACTTGAAGTCATCGGGCAAAACATCAGACTAGCTATCTCAGTTGAGCTAAGCTTGACTTCTGGGAGTGATGTAGTTTGTCCTTCTAAGATGCCCCAGAGTTTTGCTGGAATACTCTGTTAAATTTGTCGATGATGGCTGTGCCAACTGAGCCAGAAGCCTGATTCAGATTTTCTTCGATTGCCCGCACCATCTTCACAGCTTTCATAAGAGGCAAATCCCTCACCTCTAAAACTTTGATTGCTCCAGGAAGATTTCCAAAATTGCTTTTTACATATGCCAGTGATTTTATCAACAGTAGCCCAGAAGTATGATTCTCCAATATCTTCTCGGATCTTCTCAACTATCTTAAACTAAATAAAAATAATATTTATTGTAAATAGTTTAAATCAATACAATTTAGTTAATATTTTTAATGTCAGAAAGAAAAACTGCTATTGTAAAAACTTATGGATAAATAGGTTGAATGCAAGTAGTGTTTCCTTAGAGTTGATTCATCTGGTATCTTCATGTTGGCATATTTGTTGAGAAAAGCAATGAAATCTGGATTATCCAGCTTCTTCTAAGGAATACTTGCAGCTACCATCGCAGAGCATAAGTCGGTAAAAAAATTGCTCTTGGGTTTTATCTGCATCATTAACTTTAGGAAAAAATTGTTTTTATCCTGTTTTCTTTCTGCAATTCTTCATATGTATTGCAATATTTTTGTGTTGTTCTAGGTGATACTTCTTCTCGCATTTTACCTAAATATTATACGTAGTCATTTTCATCCAATAATATATGTGAATTCTACAAATTAACAAGGCATCACCTAACAATAAAACTTTTTTTTTTTTTTGTAAGATAGTTATGCTACGCTTTAATAAATATTTCCACTTTGTTGTTGAAATCCTTCAATAATAAATGAAACCTAGTTTGAACGATAGAAAATAATCATGGTCTAATTTTAAACTGTAGCCAAAATATTTAATAAAAACCTTGACTTTCAAAATTAATAATTTTCTTTCCCCTTTTGAAAATGTAACTTACCTCTTTGGAACATGACTGACAAAAATTATTTTGCCATCCGTTGTGAAATTCCTATCACCACCAATCTACTATTTGAATAACACACTTTTACACAATTTCTCTTTGGGCATTTTCTACTAACTTAGTTCAATAATTTACACTGAGTCCAATACAAAGAAATATTAATGAACAGATATGCACATCTAACAACAGCATAATATACACCACCACTGAATGAACTGACACGGCTGTGAGCTAAAAGAAAATCTTTGTCGACAGTCTGGCCAGTTTGAACCTATCAAACCGCTGGACACATGGGTTTTTCCTTCCTATCGTGAGTATCCACGTGAAGTGACCTAAGGAGTGAAGGGGGAGGGGGGGGGGGGCACAAATATTTAGAAAGAAAAAAAGAGGGTGCGAGGAAGAGATAGATAGAAAAAAAGGCACTTTAAGGCTCCCATTTGTAAAATAGGCACTAAACACCGGAATAGGCAATTATAGGCATTATAAAAGTCATCACACTTTCTTCCCAATCATCGAAAATAAACTTATACCTCAAAAGTCTACTTTTCAAAGCATAGGAATAAAAAAGGCATTTATGGCAAAATCCGCCCCCTACAGTAATCATATAGTCTGAGAACTTATTGAAACATCAGAACACTTGATAGATGTGCTCACCAGGTTTCGAAAGGCTCCAGTGCTGGGCTCAATTTAGACCTAAGAGGTTGGATTTCTCTTTGAACTTCGACTAGTAGTACTGGATGAATTACAGTGATTTTTAAATTCTCTCTTTATGTGATATCCTGTTTATTGCCTTAAATTATCATTTATAATCTTGTGCCCATAAGTTAGTTAAAGTTGTGGATAACTCATACAGGCAGGAAGATGTGAGGCATTGATAATAAAAAGCTTCCCATTATATATTTTTATTGGTACAATATAAGGCTCACATTCTTTTTCCTGTTCCTTTATATTAGTGTAAGTTGTGGACAACCCAAATAGGTAATAAAATGTCTTAACACTTTAAAAAGTTATTGTAATATTTATTTGTGTTTATACAATGTAAAGTTTCTTCTATATTCACAATAGTTTAAAATACATTTTTTAAGTATCATACTTTCACAGAACTACTATGTCAAAAAAAAAAAATTGCCAATATGTGTCGTATTTCTTCAAGAGTACCATTCATTTATATCATTGAAGTGTTACTGCACCTGGTGTGCAAGTACTTAGTCCTCACTGTAGTCTTTTGGTGAACGGGTACTCTGGATGTTTATCAACACTAAAGAGGGGAGAAAAAATGTATTAATATGTAGATCAATTCATCTCTGATAAACTGAAATTTTATATTTAAAAACTTTTTCTTGAACATGGCTTTACCACATGATATTTATAAAAATTTATAAAACATCAAAATATATCATCAGTGCATCCTTAAAACACGATTATTAGAACAGGCAGTTCTCCACTTTTGGACATTTTACTCTTACACAACCTGCACTTTTTTTTATACATCACAAAATGAGACCCTTAAACCGTCTTTTGTACAGTGAATTCGGACTTTTATACATTAGCTAATGCATGAACATGGTTGTTGTTCAGATATTAAAATATTGTATTGCATTTGTCTCTTATGATTTTATTAAAATGAGAGTGCTGATAGTAGTGATAAGAAATGTACGTCTCATATATGCAATACAATTAAGACAAAGATGGAAATCATTAGTTCAAAAGACACAAATCTTTCTTCTTTAACCTCAATGAAACGCCAATTGGACTTAAGCCTGTCAGGTGTGTACAGGGCCGCCTTGGGCATAATTTTGAGCTCGGGAAAACCTTGATTAAAGCGCCCTCTCCTCTTTTATGCACTATAAACTTTAAAGGAACTCATTACAAGATGGATGAATTTCTTATGTTGAAATGAAGATGGATGAATTTCTTATGTTGAAATGTAGACTAATTAAATACATTTATATTTTAATAAAGTCAGTTAAATTTTAGGTGTAAAATTTGGCAACAACGCACATTATCCCTACAAGTAACGGGTATTTCACACTCATTCTGCCTTAAATAAAACCCTTTTGTCTCCAACTGTGCTTAGGCCAGAAGATCACTGATGGTTGTCTTCAAAAATGCTAGGAATAACATTTTCATTTTAATTTAGATGCATGAACCTCGACTAATATTTTGGTATAACAAAGGTGGTATTCCCTAATTTCTCCCATCTCTATCGCTATGCCATTGATCTCTTGCTAAGTCATGCATGACCATTTATCTTTTGTAGAAAGTAAAAAAAAATACAACAATATAATGTCAAAGCTAAAGCTTTTAAAAATGGTGCATTTGTAATCCTCTCTTATAGGATTATTTAATTAAAACCGCTATAAAATTCACAGTGACCATTCAATAATGTATGGCACAAGAAATATTATATGTAAGAGAAATCCTTCAAGTCAGAATTGAAACCACAGCACATTCTATTACAGCTGTCTAGATAGCTTATTGCTTGCTTATTACAGTCTCTAGGTTGTAAAAACCACAGTTCATTGGCCAGTGTTTAAAGGTTGAAAAAAAGGGGGTGGGAGGTTTGTAGACCTCATAAACATTGTGCAAGGTCATTAGTACCTTCCTAACTGTACTTGCTGGTTACAAGTGGCATTTAAAGATTATTATATGTGGTTTTTTTAAGACAATATCGGAAGTGTGGCACCCCTTAGAGTCCAGTGCCCCGAGCAGTCGTTCGCCTCACTCGTCCTATGGGGAAGCCTTGGGTGTGTATTCGATTGTTAAGGAAAATAACACAATAATCAAAAAACATGAATGAAATATAAATACATTAAATGTAAAAAACTAAACATTTATATGATAATTATGTATTTCATCATATTTTCAGCTCTTTGAGAACTGAAGTCCCCATATAATTTGTAATAGGTATATATTTTTTAGATTGATTTAAGAACAGCATCTTACTACCCATTTAGGTTGTACACCAATAAATATTAATAAACATTTGTATGCATTTACATGAAAACATTTTGTACGAAATTATCGGACTGCCTGTACTACAACATCTTTTAGACTCCTTCAGATAGTGGAAAGTTAATGTTAGGAATGGCCTTGATTTCATTGTTTGAAATTTGTGAGCTACCTATAATAATTTATTCTTCCCCTATTCCTATAAATGAATAAAAAATTTTTTTACTGCTACTGTGTTTAAAAAACATAATTTTCTAGTAAAAGTGAACTTACCCTTTAAAAAACATAAAATCTATTATCCTTCCTTTTTCATCCTGGTCCAATCTGTTCAGTTGGTCTAATTCATTCTTACTCAGTTCAAAATCAAACACCTGAAAAAAAAATGAAGCTATTTGTTGATTCAGGGAATATAGTTACAATATTACAATAGTGGTTGGTGTTAAAAATCTCCAACTAAGATTCAAACTCAAAACCCTTAAAAATCTTCAAAGCGCTCTCTTAAAAAGTAGTGCTGACCATCAGATTCTGAGAAAACTATGTATGTTATGGATAACAATTGTTTAGGCTGCCCCAAACCTTAATTTAATGTCATTTTATTGAGAAATTTTGGTAAATGACAGAGAATTTAATTTTGGGCCCTTGTCTTAGCGCACCATTGATCTAACATTGAGTTATCCAGAATTTTTCCCCTGCTCAGGCTCATTATTCACCCATTGTTTAAGGTAGAGTCTGTGATGGATGTGCGGAAATCCCCAACTTCAATTTGAGCTATCATTGATACCATAACCAGCGGCGACTCAGGAGTGGCTTTACACTGCCATTAGTATAATGACGTATATTAAATCAAATAACTATTTTGTTTATGTACAAGTGCCATATATAAGTTATATACATATCTATGGTTTATAATAGAGGGCTAGCCAACACAATAATGTGAGTGATACTGGAGTAGAAAGTTTTGAGATAAAACACCAATAAAGTGAAAAAACACATTTCACTTCCAGAACCAGCTTCTTCAGGTTCATGGATAAAACTGTTGTTCATGGTTGGACTGCTAGGTTTACTGTAAACAGCTAAGTTTATGTTCTTATAAGGCTTACACTAGGAGATAGAAAAACTTATCAATTGTGTTATATAACAGTATTATGTAACACAATTGTCTAATGTTAGTGAAAGGCTGTCTTTAGAAATGTGTTTTTGTGTTTATTAGTGTTCTATCTCAGCAATTTTTCTCCAGTATCATTCATGTAAGTTTGCTAGCTCATCATCATCAACTGTATCCAGCCTGTGGCCGGTTCAGTTTGGTAAAATGCCTCCATCTTCCTCTATCATTCTACCATTCTTCCTCCTATAATTTCTTCTCTTCTCACTTGAACACTTCCTATTATCTGCTCCTCTCATCTATTTCTTAACCTCCCATATATTTTTCCTACATACTTTATTGCCAATATTTTATTTGGCATCATCTCTTTTTCTTAACTCATTACATGCCCATACCATCTCAGTATTGCTTCCTTTACTATCTCATGTACTCCCTGTACCCCCACTTTTTCCGGATAGCTTCATTTTTAATCCTGTTTCTCCTTGTGACAGCTAACATGTTCCACAAAAACTTAATTCCCATGGCCTCCACTTTCCTAGTCTCTCTTACATTCAATGTCCATGTTTCTGCTGCATATCTATATCTGACAGTAGGTACAAACTAAGTCCTGTACAACACTTCCCTACACTTCAAGGACACTTCTCTTCTTCATAGTAGGTCTCTTACACACCTATAGAACAACTTTCTCTGTTGCCCTCTTCTCATTAAATCCTCTCTACTTTAACCTTTTGCCTAAATAACACTTCCATGATATTTTACGTTCTGCACTTTTCTCAGCTCTCCTCCATCCACCATTATAGCTATACTAGCCCATATCCTCTTACTTGTCACTACCATCACTTCACACATGCCCATGCTAAATTTCACTTCACACGCTTTCGCTTCCATATTCTATTCCTGTAGCTTACTCTTCTTTCTCCCCCCATACCATCAAGTGATCAGCAAACATTATTTCCTCCCCAAGTTTTCCTGACACTTTCTTTGTTCATAACCATTTCCATTACCATCACAAATAGTAATGGTAAAAGGGCACTCCCCTACTTCACTTTATTTTTTATTTGGAACCACTCCATGCTCCCACTCTCTGTCTTAACACATTTCCTGTTATCCTCATATATGCTTTTCACTTTCATTACAACTCCTCTTCCCACTTTGTCCTCCTCCATCGCTTTCCAAACTTTATTTCTATCCACGCTATCATATGGCTTCTCCACATCCATAAATACCATTACCAAGTCTTTCCTAAAGTCGTGCCTTCTTTCCATCAGCTGTCAAATGGCAAAGATCAAGTTTCTTGTAGAAAGAACTCTGTTCTGTAAATCTGTGCTGTCCCTCTCATTTTATTTCTTATTCACTTTGCCAGTAGCTTTTCATAATTTTTGTACAGTGGCACATCAGCATTATTCCCCTATAAATTGTGCACCTCTTCCTGTCTCCTTTCTAGAAAATAAGTACTATAACTCCGTTTTTCCAGTCTTTAGGTATGTTGTTCTCTTTCAAACCACTTTCAGCCTCCTGTATAACCATTGTATATCTATCTCTCCTAGTATTAACCATGTTTAACCAAGTGTTATTTTTCATATAAATAAGTTTTATTTTGTAGTTGTTTTAGCACCGCGTCTTCCTACCTTTCAGATTCTACACTTATGTACTAATTACCTATATGGTTTTAGGTATTAGTAAGGTTGTATTTCAAGGAAGTGTACCCGCAATTGTGTAGAGGTAGAGTGAAAACCATTTTGGAAAATCCACCCTCATTTCACCAGATTATAATTTGAAACTCTGTATATCCCCCTCATCGGAAATCTAGTCTACTGCGAGAGTATCACGTGATATAAGTTGTTAGTAACCTTGGTATAAAATATACTAATTCAATTAAAATACACTAACAACTTATTCTAAGATTTGGGGATTGGAAAGGTAGCTTGGAAGAAATGGGTAAGCCCCATTGAAAATAACGTGTCAGTAATTAAAAAGAAAATATCAAGATATTCACAGTTGAAATTATTTTCCTAACACCAAATGTTACATCCAAGACAAAATTAATAGACAAACTTTTCATAAACAATGAAAGTACCTGAATGTTTTCAGTGATGCGAGTAGGGTTGGTGCTCTTTGGAATGACAGCGATTTTTTGTTGAACCAAATGCCTTAATAAAATTTGTGCCGGAGTCTTCCTATGAGCTTCAGCAAGCTTTAGTACTACAGAATGTCCCAATAAGTCAGGAAAGGTTTCAGGACTGTGGAAATCAAAAATTAAGATCTATTTTTATTCAAATTATTTCCAGCTGGTAATCTAAAAAAAAACTTCCAAACAATTTTTTTTACATAGTATTTCTTATAATAGAGCTCAATTTTAATATTACAATGGGTTTTGTTTAAAGTTATGTTTGTGTTCCACATCTTACTAACCATCTTAACTATTTGCATATTTACACTAATAGGGAAGAAGAAAGTAGCATTAATAGGAAGTGTACCTATATTTGTGTGGGGAGAGTGGAAAATTATTTAAAAATAAACCATATCACACCTGGTCTTCCCGTTGTCGGCAATGTTTAAAAACCATTATTGGAAATTAAATGTAATCATAGTTTATACAGAGTGAATCTTTCCCCACTTAAAATATCAAAATCCGAGAAAGATTTTTCATTTGTTTTGAATTATAATTTTAAAACCATTGTTTCATTACAGGGCACTAAACTCTAGGTCTACACCATTTTAATTAACCACTAAGCAATTTTTTTTTTTAGTAATATTGATATTGTGTGCCATTAAATCACGGTTCATTTTTAATGTTATTTTGAAAAGTTATAAAAATGGAAGTATTCGTGTGTTTGAGAAATATTTAGAACTAAAAGGTATGTACCAAAGTGTATTAAGAGAAAAACACCATCTCAAATATAAAACATATTCTCTTTCACACCTCTCATGTTTGTACCTACTAAAACAAAATTTAAGCTGAACACACTATAATTATTCAGACTACTAATGTGTAGGGGTGTAGTTTACCAAGGGGACTTCAACCTCATCTGAATCAATGTGGTCTCTCCCCTTGCAGAGAGGACTTTTCATTAAAAAAAAAATAGAAGCAAACATAGCTATCTAAGGAAACTGATTTGTAAGCATCTTGGTTAGTAAGATATAGCCAGTGTTGAGTTGAAACTAATACTAAACCATTCCACCCTGCCCCCAAATACTACCACTCTCACTATCCTTAACCATGGCTCAAAGCAACAAGTTTAGTCTTAGTTTGATCTACCTCTAACATAAATTTAAATAACATTATTGAGGTGAACTGTGATTATGTAATACTCATAACTTGAGATGGAAATCATCATAGTGAAAGAACAGTTAATTAAGTTGTCTAAATCTAATTACCTGTTAGTCCCCCCACCTCCCCACCCTATTATAAGTCTATTTTGTACATTGGGTTTGTGATCTATAAGCCTACATTCTATCCAACCCTTTGTGAACTTTTCATAACACACACACTAATGTTACTGTAATTGATAAATAATTATAGAAAAAGTCCAAATTTGCATCGCCTTTCGAAAGCCAAATGGTCTATTGAGCATGGCCATATTCAAAGAAGGGAGGAGAGAGGGGGGGGGGATTTAGGTAGTTTAAAACCTCCTAAAACTTGCCAACCATATAATTAATAATGCCTTATTTACAGTTTAAACAGTATCAAAATTAAGGTTCATTAGAACCTATAACCAGTAACCAAAATTTACATGATTGTCTCTAAGACTCTTGACACAAAACACACAAAAAAATATATAAATATTAATTTTATATTACAGTGAAATCTCTTATAGTGGACATTTCCCGGGATCAAAAAAGTGTCCGCTATTTGGAAAAAAATAGATTTATTTTAAAAATCATAGTGATCTAACACTATTTAATCTAATAAACTTATATAATGTGGATATTAACAACAACAATTTAATTACTACATTTTAGGCAGGATACCCATATGTGTGCACAAGTATAGACTTATTGATAAACAACCCCCGCTGGAGTTTCAAAAGGGGGAGGAAAGTTTGACCTTTATGTACTGTAAACATTATTACGTAGGCTATTTTAAAAATGTTCCTTAGCGGGGGAAAGAGACTGCTCACACTTCTCGCAAGACAATGGCATTCCTGACATTCAGACAGTAAAATACAGTATATGGATGGGTGTTTTCAATTTTTGTCTACTGTTTGGAGAATTGTATGCATAAAATAATATGCGTCTCTAGCAATGTCGGCATCCGTTATTGGGGAGTGTCACCAAAAGAGCCTATTTTATTTTGCCAGGGAAATTTTAACTGTCCATTAAAAATAACCCACTATTCAGAGGTGTATTTTAAGGGAGACTTCACTGTTTGTGTATATACCGGTACATAAAATAAAATATTTTTATCACATATATTAAGATCTCTGGTAACAAAAAAAAATCTCAAAATTAAAATCTTTACAATTTCCAAAACAGAACTAGAAGGGTCCACAAGTTTTTATTCAGGTAGTTGAACTAGAGCCGAAAACAAAATTAACGATTATTTTTACGAGACTGGAACCCTTAAAATAAATCAATTAAAAACCAGAACTGGAATCGATACATATATTTTTAGGTTCATAAAAGTTCTTATCACTTCTCAAAGGCTCTAAATTTTTGTTTATTTTTTATAAATGCATTTTATGCCCTTATTTCTTTAACAAAATTTTATTTTGAAAAATTATATTTTACCTTTTCTCGGGCATTGGTGAGTATAGAATATATTTATTTTCTAAGGGTATTTCAAATGTGTAGATGAGCACTTAGCATTAAGAACTAATAAGTAATAAGGAATGATTGCTGTCACATTGTGCAGGGTTTTCTGATTCCACTCTTTAGGATAAGAGCTTATGAAGATGAATTTAGCTTTGAGTGACAGCAAACATCTCTTAAGAGGAGGGGAGGGCAGAGCAATACTAATAAATGAGAAATACTGCAGCTGTACAGTGAGTCTAAGCTAATTCTAAATTTGTTCACACTGATACCTTCAAATACCAAATTAGAAGTAGTCTAAGGAATGTACTGCAGTAGTGAGTTTTGTTTAATTAATGATTGCTTAATAATTTGATAGATGGGGTGAAATTAATATTATCAAGTGTGGAATTTTTTTTATACATGACAGGAACATTGACATTAAATTTCACATTAGGAGGGTTACTACTAGGTAAATTATTTTAAAATAATTATTAAGTACTAGTTTGTAAATTACATAAAACTATTTTGAAAGATTATACCTATTTTTATTATATTATTTAGATGTATTAAACAAAAAATGACAAATGATAGATAAATTGTGCAATAATTTGACTTATGAATATTACAATACGACTGTATATTTTCTATAAATAACTTTTTTTTATATTAATGTTTTTTGGTAGGAATATGATTATTAAATAGGAATTTAAAAAAACCAAAACGGAAAAGAACAGAAACTTTTATTTTCCCCTAATCGGAACCTTACAATGTTTGCTTGCAGAACCAGGACAAGAACCTAAACCAATAAATATTGTGGTTTAACTCCCTGATATATTTACCTGTAGTTGTACTTCTTCTGAAAGTGCATCTTTGATCCTGGGGAGCCAAGGGGTGAGTAGGCAGTGACTGTGATGCCATGTTGCTGGCAATAGGTTCGTAGTTCTGGCTGCTGTAGGTAAGCGTGAAGCTCCACCTGGTTCACCGCTGGGAGGATAACGGCCTCTTTCATAAGTCGCTCTAGTTGAGTCAAGTTGAAGTTAGATACGCCTATAGCACGGGCTTTACCCATGGCCACTTGTTCTTCTAATGCCTGAAACATGAGCACACCATTGCTAGTCAAGTCAATGGTAATTATTTTGTTAGATATGCTGAGGTACCAGTACTCTGTTGTTTTTTTAAAGTCTGACACCTTAGCTCAATCGGTAGTGTGTTTGTCTACTGAGCTAGGGTAAATAAATGATTGTAATTTAATATAAGTGAGACAGTATTGTCTGACAAATTATAGTTTTGTTTTATTTTATCTTGGATACCTAACATTACACATTAAACATGTATGTTATTTTTTGTATTGTTTCTTCACTGTTTCCTTTTAAATAGGTTAATCTTCGTCTTTAACTACCACTTAGGAACTTATAACGTGAATATTGTTAATTTTGCTCTAAAATTACTAACATGCTGATTACTTTTTGGGAAATTGAAATGTGAATATTGTTTCAATTTCTCTCTTTTTCTAAAATCAGCAACATGCTGACTATTGTTAGCGTTGTATCTTATTTTAACTCAGGGGTCTCCAAACATTTTGCTACGCGGGCCACATTATATATTTTACACATTTTCACGGGCCAAAGTAACGTTCACCTGTTCTTCAAGTAGCATTATTATTGCCCTGAATGCCTTGACATGCGCGAATAGATCACAAATCAAATTTGTTTCAACATGCAAATATTAGAAACGGTCTTTTTGATGAAACAGGCAGATACAAGGGTTAAGGACCGCTTTTGGAATTATTGAGGGTTAAATCCTTATTTTAATCAAAACACACAAATTATTTTTCATGTTTTTTTTATAAATTTTTTGTAAAATGGCTTTAAAAGTAAGTATTATTAAGAGATTTTTTTTCAGCATCTTTCACTTAACAATGTATAAATTTTAAAAACGACTATAAAATTTACAATTTTTATTTGCATATAATATATCTAATACATTTTATCAGAGGTCCCAACCTTTTTGTACCTTAGAGCACATTCAAAACTAACAGTAGTGCGGCAGGCACCAATAACTTTTTCAACTAAATTTATATCTGAACATAATTCATAATATAAATAACACACACAAAAATACATATTATTAAAAAAAAGTTGTGATTTAAAAAAAAAACTTTGTATATAAAATAACGCTAATGGTACACAATAAATACACAAAGACATATTTAACTAATCACCACCATTTCGATGCTTAGGTACATTTTTAAAATATATGTTTATTCTGTGTTTATTCAGGCGACAAAGCTGGGTAGACCCATGTCAAGATATTTACAAAGGAAATAGGAAGTATTAGTATGGTATTAGTGAGTATATTGATAGTTCCTATTAATAAAGTACACTTTGTAAATGAGCCGGCAAAGAAAGAAGAATAAAAGAGAGGGATGGGAAAGAGGGGGGGATTTCAGTCACCAACTTCTTAAGAACAGCATACCTGGAGATAAGCACAAACTTGATTTTTGTCAGAAAAGTGACAGATTAAAATTATTAGTCAAGAACATTTCAGCTGTGGTCAAAAAGTGGCAGCCAGGCGCAAAAGGCTCGGCGGGCGCCATTGCCCCACGGGCATAGGGTTAGGGGGGACCCCTGCATTATGTAATATTATATTCGAATATATACAGTGTATAATGTATTAGATCTTTGTTACTCTTATAATCATCTAATCATCTACCAATTTATTTGTTAATATATTTAGTGTTCAATCACCTTTAATACATTACTCATATTTGAGAAAAATCCTATATTTGCTGTCTTACAAAATTATGTAAATTTCGCCAAATTTTTCACAATTTATTTTTAATTTTTACTGTAAAAGTCATCAGATATTGCATTAAAAATGTTGTATTTGTTAGCGAAGGGAGGGCGGGTGAGGTTTGAATCAACGGCCTTGTTCATAGTTTGATTTTTCTCTAAGATTTTGGAATATCTACAAAAATTTGAATACATTACCTCATAATTCTACTTTCCTTATTCCAACCCTATTAATGTTTACATACAAACTGCTCGAACGGGGGTTAAGTCATGATGTGCATAGTAAAAAACTACTCGCAAGCAGAGTAGTGTTAGAAGTGCATGTAATATATTCAAAATTGAAACAAAACCTCGCAGACAGACCAATTTGTTTTTGGGTTATTAGGTATATAAAATGTAAAGATTCACCATAATCTCAAGATCAACGGTTTTCACAGTTTCAATATGTTGGCTTTTTGTTGGAAAGTAAAAAGTGAAGTTAATCAAAACAGTAAAATATTACAGGGTAGCTCTGCTAAGTCTATACTTTGTCCCACAAATACAATACAATTTTAATAGTAGAAACCAATCTTTTTCATCATAATTTTTACACAGTATTGGTGTTATTAATACTCTTCCTATAAAAATTTGACTCTAGCCTAAAATGTGTATACATACTAAATGAAGCCAGGCTTATATATGAGTAAATAAGGTGTGTTTCTGTTTAGTAAACACTTTCATAAGAGATGTCCTGCTTCGACAAGTGATAGGTAGGTAGTCTATTAAGTTGGGTGGCCCGAGTGTGCATCAAACACTTATCATGTGATCTGTTACTGGTGCAAAGTTTGAGGAACACTGCTTTAGACCACGCAGACACTGAATCAAGTCTTCATTTTTTAACTTCCATCCAATTCCCTTAACTTTTCTTTCAACTATGTTGAGTATCAAGTATATGGATTTAGCTTCTTTGACATAAAAAACCAACTTAAAATAATTCCTTCTTACAAAACGACTTTTTAAAAGGTTATTCTGGGAAGGCTACTAGAGACATAAAGAGAGCTTCATTATTTAAATTATTATTATTATTAGCACCGCGTCTTACTACCCATTCGGGTTATACGCATTCATTATTTAAAGAGAGAGTAGACCAAACCATAATGGTGTTTTTAGCATCGAGTTTTACTACCTATTCGGGTGTCCATTGACAAATTAATTACGCTAATGTTACTAGGGATTAGGAAAGTAAAGCCTATATTTAGAGAAAGTGTACCTGCATTTGTGTGGAGAGTGAGAACGTAGAAAACCATTTTGGAATAACAAACTACAGTGATAAATTACATGTATAAAACCACTCCCAGTACACCCGGCTGAGATGTGAAACCTTATCAAATACAGACGCAGGCTGAACACAAAAAGTAGCTGGCCCGCGAGACTCACTTTGGAAGCCCCTGGTCCAACAAAAGCTCACACTCAACTAAGAAGGTGTAAAACTATGGCTTTGTTTTCAGTGTGTTTATAAACTGAAAGTATGGACTCCTGTGATCAGCTCAGGTTTAGAATTCTACAAAATTCACAAATCATGTGATTTCAAACATTTTAAAATAATATTTTCAGCAATCAGCAGACAACCTTTATTTTCACATTATGAGTTGGTTAAAAGTCGATTTGAAAGATAATTACTAAACTGACAACACACTGTTTTTAAAGCTATGAAATATCTAAACCCATTCTTTTATATAAAATTTGAGTGAAGTTAAATATATTTTTGAATACCTCAATTTACAGTGTTTCCTTTTAATTTATTTTATATGCAGTGCTTAACTTGAAGATAAGATCCATCCAAACACTTCTGCGCAGTCATTATTCCACATTTTATCTTAAATAATAAATCACTTTAAAAAATATTCAAAAGTTGATTAGTCTAAGTTTTGTTTGAAAATTGATTAAATATATTTTTTCTGAGAACATACCACTCTTTTTTTATGTCAGTGTGCAGGCTCTTAGTGACTTGATATATTTAATCTTAAGGAACAAGGTAATGGTAATGGTGCATATTAATTGTAAAATGCTTCAATAAGTGACAAGCATCCTACTAGTGAACCTAGCCAGGATTTGATATCTGGTCATTTACTTCAAAATTAAGTATACTAACGCTTATTTAGGCCTACAGGGGATGGAGAGGGAACTGAGGATGTTGAGGACAGTTAACATAAGACTACATTTACTAAATTTAACAAAGGGCAAGGGGAGGGGTAAATAGGACAGCACACCCAACATCTCATTTCAAATTAGGTAGGAGTGTAGGGAATGTGAATTAAAAGCAGTGTTTTCACAGTTTTGCAGTATTTTGGCAAAACTTTTTTTTTTTTCAAAATAAATAAAATATTGCTTCAGTACAAACATATTTTAATTTTCTTCACATGGTGCTATCAACAGTTGTTGAATATGTGTCAAGAGCATAGCGGCATTAGATTATAAACTTTTAAATAAAGCGAGAAAATTGTCATTAAATTCCAGGCCATCCTTGACAAATATTCAATGACTGTTGCGGTGTCAATGTGTAAAAATGTAGAATACAATTTAAAACCCAACTTAACCTTCTCCAGTGGCCGCATTGTCTAAGGCGCTACTCTCGCAACAGAATGGCTGCCGACGATGGGGATATCGAGGTTTTATCTTAATGGGGTGCACTGAGGGTGGTTTTTCCTAAATGGTTTTCCACTCTCCCTCCACATAAATGTGGGTACACTTCCTCTAAATTCAACCTTCCTCATCCCTGGCACATTAGAGTAATTAGTTCGTAGGCATGTAACCTGAACATGTAGTGAGTGGGGCACAGCGCTAAAAAAAACCTAATAAGACAAAACATTTTACTAGATTAAAACTAGACATGCTCTTTAAAAAAAAAGATCAAATTATTGAGTGCCAATAAGGTCATTGTTAGAGGAAGGGATAGGTGATAAACATCTTCACGCCTCCCCCAATGAGACAGTCTAAAATCTTAAAAGAAACTGATTTGTTTTAGTCAAAAAATTGAAAACTCACACTTAAAGCTCTGAATAAATGATTAAAGTAATGTTTTATACATGACTTACATAATTAATTCTGTTACTATAAACATTTTTATTTTATGATTTAAAATGAAAATAGATTTGTTTTGTTACCCAAGATAATTAAAAACTACTCGCCTCGGTGGCGTGGTTGGCTAATGCACTAGTTTTGTGTTGAGCCAGACTAATGAGGACAGGGATATTAAGGTTTGAATCTCAGTCGGGTGAACTGGAGGGGTTTTTTCCTAAATGGTTTTCCAGTCTCCCACCATACAAATGTGGGTTCAGTGTTCACTTCCTCTAAATTCAACCTCCCAAATTTTCAATTAATTAGAGTAATTAGTACTTAAGCGTACAACCCAAATAAGTAGTAAGACAAAATGCTAAAATAATAATAATAATTAAAATAATTAAAAACTACCTATGCCTATGGGTGCTAAATAAAATAAACCTATAAAAATAATGATTTCCATTAAAATGTTGTGTATCTGCATCGGTAGTCACATTGTCTAACACGCCACTCTGGTGTTGGACTAAATTAATTGTAAGTGATGGGAAAATAATGGTTTGAATCCTAGTTTGGTCTATTGAGGGTGTTTTTTCCTAAATATTCTCCAACTCCCCCTCCATGTAAACCCGAGTACATTTCCTCTAAAATGTTACCTTCCTCATCTTTATGTGGTGGATAAAAGTTTTGAAATTGCCTAATCATTGCAGTATCAGACAGAAACTAATATTTCAATGACCCACATTGGTGGACACGCAGATTAAATGTTAAGCTAGTCTAGTTTGGTTTGTAAATGATATGCTTTTGGGATAGAAACATGATTGGATGCAATTAAGGTGTTTTTACTTTAATTTAGGATAGTACATTGTTGGGACTTGAGTAATTCCATCCACTCAATAGAGCATTTTAGTAGATGAGCCTTGACCTGCAAGAAGATGGGCAGTGCCTTCTAAATGTTCTTTAATGTCGTCTTTGACTTTTGTTTTATTACTATCATCTATGATGTATATATGATCTGTACTATTGTTTACAAGAATGAACAAATACTCATGAACAACTTTGCTTTGTGTTTTAAATATGTACAAGATATGGAAACCATTAATTGATGTCATAAATACCTTTTACAACAGGGTGCAATTAAGGTGTTTTTACTTTAATTTAGGATAGTACATTCGAAAATACAAATTTTTCACCATAGCTAAGTTAGTTCGGAAAATAAATTATGGATACTACCAGTATTTAAGTAAAATTTCTCATTATTTTACGTTTATACCCTTAATATAAAATCAAAATATTTGCTGTATCAGCTCATAGCATGCTAAAGGGATCACAATACTGTCTTAGTATGAGTATATCAGGGATGGGTAATCTGCTGCCCTTAGGTCGCATGTACAATGTACAGCCTTATGAGGTGTTCAGTGAGGTATTTTCGGATATTTAGTCAATTAAGAATCGTTCTCGTTTATAAAAAATACATTCTCAAATAGCATTTTAATAATTAATTATAAAAACCTGTTTTAAGTGGTGTTTATAAACCACAAGTACATATTTCCCTGTTTAAGAGCTCTGTCTATGTTTAAAAAAGTGTAAATGTATTAATTATTATTGTAAGTATTTAAACCCTTATAATTCCAATTTGTACCTTAACACTCGTAACCACCCATTTCAGCAAAAAGGCAGTTTTCGTGGGTGTTTATAAACCATACTTATGTCTTTCTTTAAGAGTTCTGTCTATGTTAAAAAATAACCAGGCAAAGAGTATATTTAATTTTCTTTAAAATGATGATTTAACCCTAAATAATTCCGATTCTAGTTTTAACACTCGTAAATACCCATTAATTTTATTTAAAACAAGGCTGTGTTTATAGCATATGTTTTGCCCCCTCCAAGGCTCCATCAATGTTTAAAAAAAACTTGAAAAAGTATTTATTTTTATTCGATTAAAATGAAGATTCAGCCCTTAATATGTCATAATCTTGAGCTTAATACTCGTAGCCACCTTCCCAACTAATTTATTAGAAACGTAGTTTTTGTATAAAGTATAAACCTTACATACGTAATTCCCTCTTTGAGGGCTCCATCTATGTTTTAAAAAAAACCTCTTCAAATTGAAGTTTTTAACTGTACTTTAATTAACAGTTAATCCTTTATAATTTCAAATTTAACACACATATTTATAGATCATTTTCATAATTGTTTAGATACCATAAATCATATCTTCTTTGAGAGCTCCTCTTTTATTAAAAGCAAATTAATTTATTGTTAAAATATTTTAAAATTTACGTTCTATTGATGTCTTATAGAAAATACAACCATTATTTCATTTTTATAGATTTGTTTCAGTTTGTATTTAAAATTTCAAATAGTAGGCTTACTTAACCAACATCTAATTCTTAACATTTAAATTAAGTTGGATAAGTTGTGTTGAATGTAGGAATATATTGTACGGAACTGCGCACAGACATTCTCACGCCATTGTTTTAAAATGGAGATATTTACTCAAAACTCGTAATATATGTGAAACGAAATAATATAAGTACTCTAACAAACCCAAGTGAATATTGCGTTATACTTACGTTCAACATTTTTTTTTACTCCGGGATTTAAATTTTGTAATTTTCTTTTTAAAGAATTAAAGTCCTCACCAGTATATTTGGGCAAATTTTAAAAAGCTCGATTTTGAGTTCACAAGGAGCAATAAATATTTCGTTTTACAATTTCAACTTCCGATTAAATTTTTATTAGAGTTTGCATCTTTTATGGCTATCGCATTTTTATTAAATCCCTCATTTATTAATTTAGACCAATAAAAGGTAAATATTGATTATTCTAAAATGATAGAGATAGATCATTGCTGTACCAATATTTCCCCTAAAAAGTTAAAGAAAGAAGAACATCAACTTTTTGATCGTTACTTTTGCCTTTATGTAAACTATCCTTAATTTTAGGGTTAGATATACAATTCCAAAAACCCCTCATGGCAACCCTGTGAAAACTCTAGATACCAAGTCTTAGCCCGATCGATAAAATAGTTTAGGCTCTAGTCCAAGGTACAGACAGACGGAGATTCAAAATACCTTTTCGGATTCGGGGGGTCATGAAACGTTAAAATTAATCTAAATCTCGAGTTTGATTTTTTGTCCTTCACAATACTTTCTCTACCGTAAGATGGGGTAACTTTAGCCCAAATTAAAAAAATGTTTATTTCTGATGTTTCTCTTTGGTATATTATCCGATTTGATTGCAATTGGTGAAAAATTGTAGGTAGGAGCACTAGTTATTGACTGAAAAAAAAAATTTGTAGGTCATGCTTCTTTTACATTAATCTTTGCTTTTCATGTAATCATCTGTTCTGAGTGTTCAAAATAAAGGCTTCCAACTTTCATCTCTGCACCTCTACCTGAAAGTTTCTTAATTCTTGTAAGTACAT
>CABFVX010006046.1:9854-43875 GCA_902151425.1 Timema shepardi
GGGGGGGGGGGGGGGGGGGGGGGGGAAACTGCCTGGCCATCATAGACATTCACAATAAGTGGCCAAGTTCTAAAATTGTCCATGTTGGTGACTAACAAAAATCCTGTTTTTGCTTGATTTGGCCAACTAGCATACTTTGTCTCAGGCATCCTTTGCAGTTGAAGAATGTCAGCTATTCCTAAGGAAGAATGGAGCACCATTTTCACCAAGAAACAATAATGCTGCATATAATATTGTGAGTACAGTAAGACACTGTTTACTTACAGCCCTACAGGAGGTTCCACCATCCAAACTTGACATGGCCTTTCACAGTCTCTTACTTGATTATAGAATCTCTCCCTACACAACTACTGGGATTTCACCGGCTCAAGCCTTGGTGGGTGGGCAACTGAGGAATTGTCTGGACCTGCTTAGCCCCCCTCAACCACTAGAAGAGTTCTCAAGGTAGACAGAGGCCAGCCAATGAAGGAGTCTGTTCCAACAATATTATATTCAGCCTCGCGTATTTGCAAATGACAACCCTTCTACTTCCAGAAGTAATAGACTTTAAATAATGTGAGTATATCTTCCATTCAATATGCGCTATGGTATTTTGTAAAGTTTATTAAGTAACTTACTTGTCCTTTAAATAAGAATTGATATCTTGATCAATTTTTCGCTGTCCACTCTGCATTGAATTCTTCATAGATCGAGTGATGACACCATCCATTAAATTACTGCTGCAAAAATTTGTTGGTCTATCAACATCTTCATTTTTAATACTTTGGTTCATTTCTAAAATATCCTTTGAATAAACAATATATTTATTTTGATCTCCCACATTTTGACTTTTGCCTGTGTCAATTCTTGAATTACTTAAGAATAATGAAACATTCATTGAGTCCATAAAAGGAACGTGATTTCCTTTGCTCTTTGAAATTATTTTGTTTTTTGTTGGAACTAAACTAACATGTAATTTAGACTTGGAATTTTCAGGACCACTCAGGTTGTCAAAGTTACTTTTTTCCTCGTCATTATTGTTAAACCATATTTTAGGGTTAGATATGTTTTCCAAGGCAAATACATTATCATTATGAGAGGTTTTCTCCTCTGAACGTGATAAAACATCATTTTGATTAAAGGAAATATTTAAGTTTGTTTCTACACCTAAGTTATGATTTCGAGAAAATAAATACCTCTTTTGAAATAATGGTACATTTTCTATATTTTTTGTTTGGCTACATGTTAATTTTTCTTTTGAATTAAAACTAGTTCCGCTCATAGCAGTGGATGCTGGTGGAAAGTCTGTTGAGTATAAGTGATCCCTTGATAAATCATGTTCTGGATCAATGCATTTGTTAGGTATGACTTTGGATATGGATTCTGTATGAAACTCATTCTGTTTGTCTGATCCATGATACAGCCCTTTTGGAGATTTTAAATGACTGTTATACTGAATACTTGAGTTATCTTCGAGTTCCGAAGTAAAGCAATGCTCATGCAGTTCTTTGGAGGTTGGCGATGGACATTCACTAAGATGTTTTGGGGACTTAAGTGAGTTCCTAGAACAATTATCTGAGGAGCTTTTTAGTGTTAAGCTCCAACCATATTCAGGGATTGCGGTAACTGTAGGAACTAGTTGTTGATCAATGTTTACCAAAGCTTCACCAGAAACCTCAGATTGTTCCATTTTAGCGTGGTCATGTTGCCTCATAGATGATGACAAGGCTGGAAGGGAAGTGACATGATCTTGTATCCATTCAGCCAAACTTTGGACCTGTAGAAACCATTGGGCCATCTGTGTGGGTGACAGAGAGGGTAGCAGCGGCTGAATGCTAGAGTGGGAGGTCCCACACATAGACTCAGCTATACTTTGCACCTGTCTTCCCAGCAAATACAACATTCCCTGCAAACAACACAGCATGGAAAGACAATGGGTTTGCATAAAAAAGTGTATACATTTAGTCAGTACATTAACACATACTTATGTTACACTTGATTCATTTCTAAAAGCACTGGATACCCCCCTCCAATCCCCCCATATGTGCCTAAAATTTCAGAAAACAAAAACGTATCACCTCATTCCTCTGCAAGTTGATAAGTGAGGCAGGAATCCTGGGTTTGATCCCTGTTTATAGGTGTCACCAGGCGAATATATATTGCTGTTAATTATCTGTAGACTAATTGATGCGGAATTTAGAATAATAACTGTAATTGAATTTAATAAATTTTGGAGGAAATGTTGCCCCCTCCTGGAATGTGAGGCCCAGGGCGATTACCCCTTTCTTCCCCCTTTCCCCTTAAACGCGGCCATGACTAGATCTTATTAACGCTTTCGGGAAATTCTATAATTACTTTTAAAGAACATAATTTTATTAATGAAAGAATCTTAACCAAATCAATTTTCTATTAATAATCCTCCATGTAGAGTAAACAAATATGTAGCTAAAAGGTGAAAAGATATTTTACTTTGATATATTTAATTGTTCTCCGTGATGTGTCCTATGGCCTAGCAACTGGTAGTGGAAAATTGTCCCAGACCACAGGCTGGAAACTGTGATGGATGTAAAGCAAAGTATATGTTAATCTGTTTTGCTGTCTCTTGATCCCTTGACGAAAGAAGTGTTGTGATTGTCAAAAAAATAGAACTTGAGATTTTGATAAATGTTGATGTTTCATGTTGCCTGTCCGTTTTACCAATCAAGTTGAAACTTGGTATCGAAGGTTTTCAAAAGGTCTTTCCAAGTTATTTTTGGAATTAGATATTTAACCCTAACATTAAGGGTAGTTTAATAAAGAGCCAAAAGAGATCAATACGATTTTCTCAAAATCCACTCTAACAATTTTGATTAAATTTTGTATCTAGGTGCTGTTTAACATTACAAGCAAAATGGCAACTTTCATTTTTCCATGAAAATTATTTTGAGCAGATAAACAGAACTTTCTAATTTTAATCATTTAACTATTTGAGATATGAAGTAAATTAGGTGAGTAAGATGTAAAGTTGTAATACTGTTAAAATTAAAAATATTTAAATCTGGAATATATTTATATAGAACTAATAGTTTCTGAGCTATAAGTGACTGTAAATATTTTTAATGGAGTAGCCAGCCTACTTTGAAATATAAAATTGATGGTTATGTTCTTTAGTGGCCAGAGATGCCACTCTTTTATCATTGTTTCTGTAACAGTGTGTATTATTACATGACTGCTCTTCAATGGAGTGTTTCTGCAAGAGTGTATATTATTTCATCTTACAAATTTTACAAGTTTTTAGTAAATGTCTTTATTTTATAATTCAAGAGAGAGAAATTATGTGTGGTGCACTGTATCATTTATTCTTCTATATGTCCTATTATTCTCTACCAATGTTGTTTGTTGTTTAATGGCAGCAATGTAAAGTGTGAATTGTATTCTGCTTTTTATTGTAAACATTACATTGGTTTTTTTGTGTTATGTTTCAAACATACTAAGTAAAGAATTTCATCATTACTGTTATAAGTATTTTAAACCTATATTTCCATATTGTGATGCATCAAAAGACTTGACAAAAACAGGGAAAATCTTGATTTATATAAAATAACATTCCACAATTATTTTTAGAAAAACATATTACCAGGGCCCAATTTGGCCCAATTTTCCCCAAGTGAGTTGAAAAAGACCATGACCTAAGCTATGTTCCTCTCCCCTTCGTCTGTTGAAAGGAGTAACTAACAATGCATGTTATAAACTAACACTATGGAATAAGAGCTAGTAATTTGGACCAAGACTCTAAGAATGTTTCTTGTGCTTTTAGGTACAGATTGTAGGTCCCTGCGTAGGTTCACACTGACCTGATATCGTCTCTCCACAGAGTGACAGAGTGACCTTAGCTTGACCACTACCATCTTAAGCCTTTGCACTCTGTGGTTCTCAGACGTTCTCAACACATGCCTCAGGTGTTTTATCCGAGCTCTCAGCCTGTCTGCTTCTTCCGCGCCAGGTGACGGTTGTCTATACAAGCTGCGTGTTGCTTGATTTGCCATGATGCGGTTTTTACGGTGTTCCTTTGATAAACTGCACTGCGTTATTCAATAAAGTTTGAATCATTATATTTGTGAAATTATGAGCATGATATATTATAATTATAGTGATACAGCAATTACAATGGTTACTTATCAGAGCTAGCAATTATTACTATTTAGCAACATAAGTGTATACATCAATTAGTGCATATTATTATTTAGAGTTAGTGCATACATACATACCTAATCATGCCATTCCCTTATGGGGTAGTCAAGAAACTGTGCACATAGCTCAAAAACCAACAACTTTGTAACTAATCCATCCTCACTAACTTCCTCCACACTTCCTTCGGTTCAACAACATCCATACACCGAGTCATACATGCTCTTTTATTCTTAAAACGCTTAATGTTTCTCTTTTTCATCAATTCTTCTGCCCCATTTAGCCATATCTTACATGGCCTAGCCTTCCTTTTGATCCGTACACCCTACTTTCATATATTTGCTTCTTCACTCAAACTCAACCTCTCAACATGCACGAACCAACATAAGACACTTCTTTCACATTGACCTATCAGATTACCTTTCAAACCTCTCTCTTTCAGCACCCATTCATTACAGACTCTGTCCATACGAATTGTTCCACATACTTTTCTTAGATATCTCATTCCAACCACATTCACCTTGTGTTTCTCGTGAAACAAATGATAGTGTCAATACTTCGTGTGCAACAATAATGTATGGCTAAAACTCTTGTTGAAAATGTAAGCAATGTCATCCTCGATAAATTATATATTAGTTTCCCTTGATTTGTACAATACTGGGTAAAATATGCAGGGAGAAAGAGTATTCAAATTCTTCATCAATATTAAAAAGTAACCTGAATTAAAGAAAAATTAAATTACAAATTAGAATGTTATGTATACATTATGCTATCTATTGTTGAAATCTGAAATAATGTATTACTATAAACACTATTATCATTGTTGTGTGAATGATTGGCAGAAGTAAAGCCAAAATATGTACTGACATTATCACAGCTGTTTAAATGCCAAGACAAGTTTGTTTATCTACAAAATATATACACAAAATAAATGTTAAGATTAAATTTAAATAGGGTAATTTTTGTGTGTAAAACAATATTAAATTCCTACTATTTGTTTATTTATTTAAGTCTAGAGGCTGTTATCTTACAACAAGTGCTAAAGTGATTGTTGGATGTATTTCTCCTTTTAAAATATCTGGACATAATAATGGGAGCATTTTTGAGTTTTACGTCACAAATGACTGATTACTTATGGGGACAAAAATTTTTTATAGCAACATACAGCAATATTTTGGAAGAAAAATATATAAATCTTCAGATAGTGAAGAAATAAAGAAATGTATAGGTATCTATTCATCTAGTTATCACTATTTAGTTATTTATATATCCATCTATCTTTTTATTTATCTATCTATATGTATGTGTGTGTCCATCTATCTATATATACATTTAAATTTAAGGATGAAATCATTTATATATATATATATATATATATATATAATCTAAATGTCAATTCATACATCTAATATAATATACACATTTATGTATATATAATTTAACCTTCTTTTGAATTCCTGAAAATAAAGGTTTGTTTGTTACCCCTCTATGTTATTAATGATTTGCCAAAAATGGTTTATTATTTTTGTTTAAATTTGCTTACAGTACTTAATTTGAGCTAGAAAGCAGATAGTTGATACTTATTCAAGCAGCTTCTCCCACTTTGTTGGGGGCTACTCACAGATAGAACGTGCAGGTATTGCACCAGGCGACAGCGGCTGTCTTGAAGCCGTTGAACCCTCTCCTGCTCCCTGTGCACAGTCTGCGCCAAGTTGCAAACTCTGGTACTGAGCTGTCCGAGCCGTACCTCTGACTCTCCCTTGCTCAGCCGATAACTTTCCTCCAGAGAATCCAGTTTCACCTGAGCTTCGTCGAGCAGTGACTCTGCTCTCTACCGATAATGAAAGGTGACTTATAGCTACACACACTTCATATGACTTACAAACCAACAGACCTAATTAAATAACTAACTTTAGCACCACAATTTTAAATATCTGTTCGCTTGGAAAACCAATATGCAAATACAAAATTACTTTAGTCAACAGATGAGGTAAAATTATTCTTCCCTTCAGAGGTAACTCATTTACATCCCAGGGCCGTGTACTGACCCAAAATCGAAAAACTGGATTTAAAAACAACAGTTTATGATGCATCAATATTTAGAATTAGATGAAAACTGCAGCAAAGATATGATTTTTATTTATGAAGGCCCATTAATATGCATACAAATCTGTGTGTTTTAAAATCCAGTTTTGCATAATTGGACACAAGCCAGATGTGTTTAAGCTGATATGCATGAGCTATCCAGCATGTAGCCATAAGTCACACAAACAAGGGGAACAGACCGAAGAACAAACGGTCAGAATTTCCCTTTAACCATTGTTTGCAACTTATCTTAACATGTGGCCTATGCCATGCTTGCAATTTTGTCTCGTATTTTCACATTCTTTACATCTTAAACAGCTTCTAGAGGCAGCAAATGTTGATATAAATGATCTCTCCTGCCTTCCTTTACCGAGGGAAGATGTCAGGATAAGGATGTGCCATGACAACCAATATTTCCACAAACTTTTTAAGCCACTACTCCTTGAGTGTAGAGTTATGAAGCACACAATGAAACAAATTATTATTACTTGTATTGCCTCTTAACAGTGGGCGCACTTGTTAGATATCACCCACCATTTCTGATTTGGGTTTGCACCATTGTTGGGTAAAAACTTATTAGTTTTTACTGAGAAAGATCATTAAATATGAGTAATTCACTGTTTATAGGTTGTTAAACTTGTGTCAAGAGTCTGGCAGAACAATAATATCAACTTGACATAGTTTTTAAAAACTACCAAAAATATTGAAATAATAAAAATATTTCAAATATTTTATATTTTTGAAGAAAAACAATCTTTATAATCAAACCTATTTAACAATGAGCCTCCCTTTTTTTTTAAATGAAATATGAATATATATAAAAAGTTGTTCCCAAAGGCATTTTTTCAAAGTGTCCAAAGAAAAAGCTTTGTTCATAAACTAATTATTTAAGTGCACAAACGTTTTGATAATTCAAATCTATTTTTAATGGAAACTTCCCATAAGAATTATTGCAATATATCTTATAATGATATAGTTACTTCAATAAAGTTGCAATTTGAATTATATGAGATCAATCTGAGAAGTTTGCTACATATTGTTTTGCAATCAGTAAAGTATATTAACTAACCTGAATTGTTGGGCACGAGGACTAAAGTGTAAGTTCTGTCTGGTTTGTTTTGTCAATGGTTTGAATCCCGGCCAGGTCAAATAATGGTGGGTTTTCACTAACTGCTTTTTCACCCTCTCACCCCATAAACATGAGTATAGCTCCTCTAAAATTCTACCAATAATGTATGAAATGGAAATTAACATTGTAAGGTCAAAGGTTGTGAATATATCCCAGAAAGAATAAACAGTGAACATCGAGTTAATAAATCAGTAGCTGGAGAATGCGAAACAATTCTAATATTTAAGAAGTGCAGTGTACACAGGAGATAAAACCAAACATATCAATGACCAAAGCTGCTTTCCGCAAGAGGAACTACTAACTAGCAAAATGAATCTGGAGATAAAACCAAACATATCAATGACCAAAGCTGCTTTCCGCAAGAGGAACTACTGACTACCAAAATGAATCTGGAGATGAGGAAGAAACTGGTGAAGAGTATGGAGCTATGACAAGGGCCCCAAGGAAAAATGATCCTAAATATTTGAAAATATTTAAATGTGGCGCCACAGGAGGATAAAGGGGATAAAATGGACATATCAGATAACTAATGAAGACGTTTTAAGAAGAGTAGATGGAAAAAGAACCAGTCTACAGGGGATCCTACAAAGAAAGGCTAAATGGATGGATCACGTTATGAGAAGAAATTGCTTATTGTGAGTGATGTCGTAGAAACCAAAGTTAAAGAGGAAAAGGAGCCATAAATACCACAAATGCGAGTGATTTGACCTCAAACAATGAAATAAGATGAAGTTTCAGGATCTAAAAAAAAGATGCAGATAAAATATGCTGGAGGACTCAATTTGGACAAACTAATGGACCTTTCAAAAGATAAAACCCTTAATAATATCCATACCACATTAGTGTGGTTAAACGTGCTAAGTCAGACAGGTAGGAAGAGAAAAAGGTAAATATATAGTCTGACTTTATTTAAAGTCGTGTTTGCTGTAGGCATGTTTCATCAGATTTATCTGTCAATGTATACATTTACATATACATTTTAACTGATGATAAAGATTGTATGAATCATTGAGAACAGCTAGTGAATAATTCTGAGAGTACTGAGATTATATGTGATTGTTATTCACCTGCCGTCGTAATTTTTCCTCTTGAAGTAGTTGCTTGAGATTCTCAAACACTTCATCTTGGTTCTGACATGTTGTGACATGAGACTGCCTATGAAACTCCTCATTTGAATTCTTGTGCTGGAAATAAACACAATAAACTCTCAAAAAACGTGTGTTGGCGACACCGGCAAAATGTAATTCAATGAAAAACAAATATAATATTACTGGTTTCAGAGTGGAGCAGGGAAAAAGATAGTATACAATTTATGATAAAGCCAACCGTATTTTACTTGCTCTCCATTTTATACTTTTTTTACTTATGTTATGTGATCCTCTTTTATTTATGTAAATTGTAAGAATTCATTAATGATTTTGTTGCTAAGCTCAAAGAATGTAAATTAATATAATAATGAATAATAAACATAGTATGTGAAATATTCTAAAAATTATTAGAATAGTTTTCTGTATTAAATTATAGCTCTAAAAAAACTATTTTAGGAATTACATCACTTTATGTTAAGAAAAAATGATTTTAGAGATAAATGCTTAGTGATGTATTCTCTGGGTATGCTAGTACTGCACCGCATACAGAAAATGATATGGACTAGTTTTTTGTTTAATTCAATGCTGTCTGTGCGAGCTGTGTAAACACTAATGTTTAAATTGTTAATAAATATACATGTAATGAATTATTAATTTTAAAGCTAATATTGGTTCATATTCGAAGAATACTGTGTTTTAAGTAATTCTTCTTCCAAAAGGTTCTACTTAGCACAATAGGAAATCCAGGGCTTGCTGCTTGAAAAACGCAAGGCAAGCTAAGGAGGCTCTGATGACCTTGCTCAATGTCAAGGAGGTTACAACACATTCCTTCCGCTCGCCCATAAGTAATTGGCCAATGAGCTCGAGTTTTTACACCCAGGTCATACTGTTCATGTGAAACAAGCTAAGCATTGTGCCAACTATTGAAAAAAGATTCAATATCACAATGTTTATTTATTAAGCTAATTTAGTATAGTTTAAGTAAAAATACATAAAATATATATAAAATTAATTTTAAAATAATAGTTAGTATACGTTACAAATAAAATATATGTTCATAAAATTTACTTAATCCGTGGCGCACCCAGCCATTTACTTTGGGAGGAGGCATTCAATCAAGGCTGTAGCAAGAATGAAATTTTGATGCAGAAGAGCGTGTTTGGGGTTGCACAGCCTCCTAAGGGCGCGGACATACAGAGAGCAACGCGCAACGGCAAAGCAACTAAAAATTTAGTTCTACTAGTTGCTTCGTGATAGTTTCTGATTTCTAGTTGCATTTAATGTTCATATAGGATAAAGCTTGTTTACTGACGGTTTACGAGATGTCGTCGTCATAAGAGAAGGCTGCCATTTTGTTTTACATTAATCGACGGTGGAAACGAAAGCGAAGACGCTTCTTGATTCACCCATACTTGACACAAAATAATTACTTCCGAATGAGTAAGGAGAGTTTTGAAGTGCTTCTAGATTTAGTGGCGCCAAAGTGGTGTAAGCCAATTAGCCCAAAGGAAAGGTTATCTATAACATTAAGGTAGGTCTCTTCATATTCGTAAGGTACTTAATAAAAAATTAGCATAAGTAGGAAGGAAAATATGTTTACTTGTTTCCAGGTACATACATATATGTTTACATCATTCTTGTAGTAATGGTCATATTATTTCAATGTCATATAAAAATGATTACAGTTACCTTTGTGTATAATCCATGTCAAGTGATTGAGGCTGCTCAGTAAAATTAGGAACGAAAAAAGATGTTCCTGGAAATGATTGATTGGAGGTACTATGAGACACACTCTCTATTCTGCTATTACTCGATTGAGAATCTCCTTCCATTATTTGCTCGATCAGTTCGAACATTCCTTTTTTAAATTGTCTCTTCTGTTGTGGATTCATTTAACCTAAAAGTCTCCTTTCAAACTTAAAAGAAATCGCTCATCAGATTGAGAGGACAGTGATTCCGAAGAACTGTTCTTCAGCAACTTGCTCTGAGAGGCTGCTCAGTAAAATTAGGAACGAAAAAAGATGTTCCTGGAAATGATTGATTGGAGGTACTATGAGACACACTCTCTATTCTGATATTACTTGATTGAGATTCTCCTTCCATTATTTGCTCGATCAGTTCGAAAATTCCTTTTTTAAACCGTATCTTCTGTAGTGGATTCATTTCACCTAAGTCTCCTTTCAAACTTAAAAGAAATCGCTCATCAGATTGAGAGGACAGTGATTCCGAAGAACTGTTCTTACAGAAACTTGCTCTGAAAGTACTGGGACATGCATGAATCTAACTGATCACTTTCAGTTTTTCTTTTAAGCTGTTTTCTATTCCGTCGCAGCTGATTGACAGTAGGTTGAGGATTACTCTCTAGTGTTGCACGGGGAATATCTTTTACTTGTTCTTCCCCACCAATAGATAAATCTTCATAATCCCTTTTCGTATTAGCAACTTCCTCATCTTCCATGTTGTCAGCATCTCATGGGGGTAATGGGAGATTGCCTACTGGCTGTTTCTCTTCCTTAATGATTGGAACTAAAAACTGCAACACATCACTTAAGAAGTAATCCTTCTTAGGCTGTACACCAGATCCAGACGGTGGCTTAGAGTATAAATGCGTCCGAAATACAGTGCGTATATTTTTCCATTTCTCTTTGTACTCCTTCACTGAAAAATATCAATATTGTAAGTCTTATTTAGCCAGTTTCGGAGAGTGAAATTAAACATATTTATTAACAATTATATCAGCTAAAATACTTTAGCAGTTATGTAAAGTTAGATCTATATTAAAGAAGTAGGCCCGATTATAATTAGTTTCATGCAATGCATATGCAAGCTGCACTCCTTCCAAGGCTATGCAATACTATGAAGAACTATGTAAAAATGTAGTGCTTAAGACCGAAGAACTGTTCTTCAGCAACTTGCTCTGAAAGTACTGGGACATGCATGAATCTAACTGATCACTTTCAGTTTTTCTTTTAAGCAGTTTTCTATTCCGTCGCAACTGATCGACAGTAGTGTTGCACGGGGAAGATCTTTTACTTGTTCTTCCCCGCCAATAGATAAATTTACATAATCCCTTTCCGCATTATCAACTTCCTCATCTTCCAGGTTGTCAGCATCTCATGGGGGTGATGAGAGATTGCCTACTTGCTGTTTCCCTTCCTTAATGATTGGCACTAAGAACCGCAACACATCACTTAGGTAGTAATCCTTCTTAGGTTGTGCACCAGATCCAGACGGTGGTTTAGAGGATAAATGCCTCCGAAATACAGCGCATATATTTTTCCATTTCTCTTTGCACTCCTTCACTGAAAAATATCAATATTGTGAGTCTTATTTAGCCAGTTTCGGAGAGTGAAATTAAACATATTTATAAACAATTATATCAGCTAAAATACTTTAGCAGTTATGTAAAGTTAGATCTATATTAAAGAAGTAGGCCCCATTATAAGTAGTTTCATGCAATGCATATGCAAGCTGCACTCCTTCCAAGGCTATGCAATACTATGAAGAACTATGTAAAAATGTAGTGCTTAAGTGGTTAAAAGGGGGTAGTGGATTGATAGTATCAAGATGGTGACAGTTTAGCTTTCATATGCATTATACAGCCCAGAACTTCCCTTACACCTCAGTCATCTATTTCTATGCCTACCTGGCCAGTTACGGTAAGAAATGTACAAACAGTATTATATATTAAATAATAATACATTTTTTATCTAACAAACAAATATATTAAGATTATATAAGAATTTTGCTTAACAAATCAAATGCTAATTTCTTTATTTGTTTCAGATTTTTGGCTGGGGATCAAGCTACCACCAACTATCATATGAATTTTTCCACGGGGTATCAACAATTGCTCAAATAATTCCTGAGACCTGTGAGGTTATCTGGACTGCACTTCAACCACACTTCATGCCAGTGCCAGACGAAGAACAATGGAGAGGCATAGCAAGGCGCTACAAGGAGATATGGAACATGCCCAATTGCCTCGGATCACTAGATGGGAAACACATCTGTATCCGGTGCTACGACCACTCCGGGTCAAACCATTTCAATTATTTACATTATTTCTCTACAGTTATAATGGCTTCTGCAGGTGCTGATTCACTGTTTGTCACAATAGATGTTGGTGCAGTTGGTCGAAGCAGTGATGGCGGTGTGTTTTGTTCATCTAGACTAGGGCGCTGGCTTGCAGAAAACAATCTCAACATTCCTGCCCCTTCTAATTTAGAGGGTTATGAAACACACGAACCATTCCCCTACTATTTTTGTGCCGATGAAGCCTTCCCTTTAAGGGAATACATGATGAGACCCTTTCCTAGACGTAATTTAAACAATACCAGGCGGGTTTTTAACTACAGGTTATCTAGAGCACGTAAGAGCATTGAGTGTGCTTTTGGACTTATGAGTATGAAATGGCGTATTTTTGAAAAAAGAATTCAGTGTACACAAGATCACTTGAATGTTATAGTACAAGTAGCTTGTGTGTTACATAATTTCACATGAATTAAAGATGAACACATTTCCATAACTGACGATTTTGATTACAAGAAACCGTGTGTTAGATGCATTGATGATGATCGGCCCACTCGATCACAGTAGGTTCGTTACAGGGATAAACTGGCCAACTATTTTGCAAGCTTTTCACCTGTACCTTACCAATGCTTACATGGTCGGTGATCGTTGTGCATAAGAAGAGATATAGGTAAAAGGTATATAACACAACAATAATGGACAATAAACATCACTTAAAATAATTATATTGTTTTATACTGTGCAATTAATAAAAGTATTGTTTTATAAGTTGCATTAACCTTTGTGTTGTTTTTCCACACACAATATTTATTAGTGGTAGTAAATTTATTTTGACAAAGCAGAAACATAAATACATAAACAAAAAGGGCATATTTTCCAGTGGCGGCTCATCCATAAGAACTTCGGAGTTGCAGAACCCCCTTCAATTTTTCTTTTAATATTATATTTTTGTTTTATAAAGTTAAATATAAAAAACTGATGATAAAAAATATGTATTTATCATTTTTACTGATAATTACCGTGTTGTTTTGAATATATGGTCCTTTTAATAAACTTCTTTTTTTGCACCGCGTCTTACTAACCATCCGGGTTATACGATTAAGTACCAAACCAAATATGCTAATGGGTTAAGGATGTGGGAGGACTCAAATTTGCGTTAAGGGAGAGTGAAAAACCATTTAGGGAAAAAAATCTCAGTTCACGCCAACGACATTCAAACCTCGATCTTCCAATCCCCGTAAGTAAAGTCCAATACGAGACTGACGCCTTAGACGACTATAGTGCCGAGGTGGGTTTAAACATAAATAATGGTAGTAATGTGTTAAAAATAAATGATTACTATTGGGCTCCTGCCACCATGTATTGGAATTTTGCCTTCCCCTCCCTCCACCTTAAAGCAGAACCACCCATGCTCAAACTCAAGAGCTGCAACTGATTTCATTATGAAATGAAACCACCGTTTATATATAAAATAATGTTCTACTTACCACATGCTTTGCATTCCACAGAGACGGCATATCAAGCTTTGTCTGTAACATTTTTCTGTGAAAATTCTTTAACTGTAGGATCATATAAACACGGATATTTTTCTACAAATTGAACTAATATTATGTTATTTTCTTCAGCAGCAGCCATTTCACTCATTTAATACTTCACAGACACACAGAGCAACTAAGGAACTTGGTAAACTGGTTTACATCATGTCGTGCCCGGGAAACTGGTGGTGCGCGAGTTTCCCAGCAGTTGCGTTGCAGTCTTCCTCTCGTTTCCCGGTTACATTCAACTCTATGTGCTCTACACGAGCAACTGCAGTTTTCGTTGCGTTGCCGTTGCGATGCCGTTGCGAGTTGCTCTCTATATGTCCGCGCCTTAAGTCCTAAAGGCCAATAATACTTATGCATATTAAATGCTTTTATAAATCATTTGGAGTAGTTTTATGCATTCTGAAATGTGCCTAGTGGTCTAGTAATAATAGGTTCTGGCTACGGAACCAGAGGTCCCGGGTTTGATTCCTGGCGCATCCAGATTATCGAGGAAGCAGTGGATCTGGAACGGACTAGATTCAGCCTAGGGTGGATAAATAAGGAGCTACTCGAGTAAAGTAGTAGTGGCTCCGGTATAGAAAGCCGAGCTTAATGGCTGGAGTCATCGTTGTGCTGACCACATGACACCCTCTATCCGCAAGAGTTGGCACTAATTCACAAAACAGTTTGGTAGCCACTTGGTAGGTAGAGCCTGAATGCTGGCTGACACCATGGAGTTACTTTTATTACATTTTGAGTGGATGGTAATCATCGTTATGGATGGATAAAATAAGAAAATATGGGAGTGGGGAAAGGGGGCCTCAAAATTTTCTGAGATAGCATATGGTTAAGGGGAAATAATAAATGTTCGAGAATCACTGTTCTATGGAGACACATCTTCAAATATATCCCTTGAAATAATACCTTGAGGTTCTTGGACAAGGTGGTTGAGGGTCATCGGCCCCCAAATCTCCCCTGCATCTCTTAGAGTACTCTCAGAATACGCCAGTGTAAGTGTTTATGAATAATTTTTAACCTACATCAGCATAGTCTCAATGCCAAACTTGCCAGTGTGATTTGACAGTGACAAAGAGTGCGGGGATTTAATCTTAGCCTAACGTATTTAACTTTATATATTTAAAAGAAACTTTTTTTAATATTCAGAAGGAAGCAATTTTTTTAAATTTACAACTATTGTAAGCCCTCCAAGTAAATTAGACGATCATTGCACACGGTCACCATTAGCTTAACAAGCAGGTTGTGGTTTGAATTCTGACCAGATACATGGGGGCAATTTACCCATCTTTTCTGAAAGCTTATGTGGGTGCACTTCCTCATTCCTACTTCTCAGTTTTAAGTAATTACAGCTTCCACATTAAATGCACTTTTAAAAAAATATTTATGGTTTTCATAGCTTTCAATAAAGCTAGACAATTTTAAATAAATTAAAATATTTATGAAATAAAGTACATTAAGCAAAATATATCATAAAATAAATGAAATTATAACAATACAGAAAAATAATTTACAAATAAATGTAAAAACAGTGACCCATATTTACACACACTTCAATATTTTGATGCTCAAATTGGACTTCTTTAGTACTTCATGAGCAAGATGCAATAAGACATCGAATATTGAAGTATGTGTAAATATGTGTCAGTGTTTTTACATTTGTTTGTGATTTATGTTATCTATCAATAAGTTGATTGTGTTGTGTCTTGTGCAATCATTCAGATCTTTGAGGGTGTCCAGGGGAGGGATCATTACAAAGAAAACAGAGCTTTGAGTACAGTTTGATTATGTTTATTGAAACGTGTTAAAGTTAAATGTTAATACAGAGCTACTGTACTCTACTTCTGAGGCTTCTCGTTTAAACAACTACGAAATACAAGTTAGCGACACAAGACGCAACATGCCGATAACCTGCGAGGACCAGGCCTGAAAGTGGGGATGTAGGGAAGGCAAGTTATAGGCTAAAATAAATTATTGCTCCAGTAGAAACATAGAGTTTGATTAAACTCCTCCTGTTTTGCTATAAAAACTGCAAAAACATTGACCTCTATTCGGGTTACCGATCTTAAGAAACCTGTCCGTATCTTGGTTCTCGGATTTGTCGGACCTCATCCAGAGGCACCGTACGAGTCCTTGTTATTGTACAACCGCCATATTGGTGCGGTTATCTTTTCCTCGACGCTTTGCCCTCCTGACCAATCAGCAAGCAGTTCTCCAAAAGGGGATGTATAGATTAGTAACTCAGAGCTTCCCATACGAAGGGAAGTAAACCTATACTGCATGAATGTAGTGATGTGTTAGTAGTCATCGAACATACCAGGTTATCGTCTTTTTGTTTATCACCACAGCTCTACATGTTCCGGTTATACACATATATCATCATTATTATAATTGGGTAGGGATGAGGAAGAAAGAAGTTTAGAGGTAGCCCAATCTACCCGCAGTTGCCTGGAGAAAGAGTGGGAAACATATTTAGGAAAAAATACTCTAAGTAGATCCGACTGGGAGTCAAACCCTGATCTCCCCGTCATCAGCAGGCAGGTCTAACACGGAAGTGACGTCTCAGAGCAATCGACCACCGAAGCGGGTGTAACTGATATTCTCTCCCATCATGGCCTCCTGTGTAAACGTAGCGCGTTCGTCAAGAGAGAATATAATTTGAGAGCCTTACACATGTAATTGTTAGCCACACTCATGACATAACTTCAAAGTAAGAGATGTTTCAAGAACTTGTTAGTACTCTAACTTTTGTAACAATACGTTTTACATGATTTATTGGTCGAGTGCCAACGAGCTCAACTTCTGGATTCAACTCTGACCCAAAATGATATGAAGGTCTGGTTTTACGGGTCCCACTGTTGGACGCCAATTGAAGAGATTACCGTTTAATTAGCTGTTAATTGCCCCGTGGTCGAGCACTAATTAAAGCAGTAAGGTATTTTGATGATATAATTGGTATTTATAGCCCCGTGATCGAGCGCCAATTGAAGAGTTCTCGAATAATAGCACAATTGTAAAGTTTGATACTATTTATTTATTCAATAATCACTATTTGTAATGGTCGGAAAACTGATCATGTCGCGTAGCGTAACAATTTAGAGAAGCGGCTGGTAACACGATCGTAGGAATCGCAGACAGGAGTTACAATCCGACTGTATCAATATCTATTATCTGTATATATATCTATTGCTCATGGAAACTTCGAGAAGCTTGTGTTTAGAAAAAATAAAATACAGGGAAAAAAATCTGGATGAAGGTAGAATATTCGAGAGCAGGAAACTGACTCAAATTACCTTTTAAAAATGCATATCAATCTTTCTAGAAGAGGAAGTTATTATTTTTAATACTTTTAAATTGTCATCTTGACCCTACTGGTGCACTCTGACGTCATTTACAGTGGCCCTTGTGCCTTCTTGGAAGAAGAAGTGCTTTAAGCGCCACGTAATAGATTATATTATTATTATTATTATTATTATTATTATTAGCACCGCGTCTTACTACCCGTTCGGGTTATACGCAGATTATATTATTTAAATAAAATAAAATACGTTTATAAAATTAGGACAATATTATTGTCAATGCTCTCACATATTCTTTAGGGGCAAATCAGGTACATTACAATGATGAGATTTAGTTGGAATTAGGCTACCAAAATAATTCTACAAATTGTAATTTTCACTGTGGTTTTATTCTTTAGGCAGAGGATGATGCGATTCCTTTAAATTTACTTTTTTAATCCATTGCTGTTATTAATTTGTAAGTTGTGAACGACATGAACAAGCAACAACACATAATATTCTATAAAATAATCTGATGTTTCAACCTTTTCTAATATTTATACTATATAAATGTTTTAACGTGTGATGGAGGTGATTAGATCTGTTAGCTCAAATTGAATCTTCTTCAAAATACCAGTAATATATGCTTTGAAACATAAACTATGATAGTAATTCAGATAAATTAATGTGTGTTAAATTTGCTATTAATTTGTGAATTCTTCTTGAAACAATATACCAGTTCAAACTTCAAACACCTTCCTATCATAAAACTATTAAAATGTGCAGTGTGCCGAGAAATTTGGCGTGAGCACAGCCCCCTTAAATTCATTGGTTGGGCTTAGGGCTAGTCCCCCTTAAAATTGACAAGAGTGTGTAGGGTCAGCCTCCCTTAAAAATAAAGATGGGTGTCAAAGGTCATGCGTTGATTCTTTATTTTAAATCAAAGTAGTTTCAGATGGAAATGTCTTGCACATGTGTTAGAGGCGTTACTGTCGACAGCATGCTCTAATTTATCAGGAGGGTCAACTTCATTTCTGAGGATGGAACAAGCTCATTTTGGCAGTAACTTATCCAACAATTGAATATACGTTAGCTAGTATGATTGAGGACTAGAGCTTTTACCCAATCCAGGTTTCCTAAATAGTTATTTTGAAATTGAAGCTTTGTACCTTTCATCCAGGTAAAAGATGGTGCATATTTCTTTATAGTTCACCCACTTTATTTTATTAACTTAGATTATATAATGTAGTTTTGAGATGTCACTATCTAGCAGACAGTCACACTAATAACAAACACATTGGACTAAGATGTTATCAAACTTAAATCAAAATTTGAACAAGTTTCACGCTCACGTAACACAAAATATGAACATGTTTATTATTTTCTAATTTTAAAAAAAAATTATTGTAGAATACTATGGATTTTAAAAATATACATATTTATAGCATCAACAATGTGACTCGTGAGACTGAGCAATAATTTAATCAAAGTTTATTTTAAATGTCTTTATTGTACTTTTCTTATTTTATTTCAAATCATTAAGATATTTATTATGATGAATAATACATATTTTATTTTTATTGATGATCTATTCTATAGATAATTATACACATTACTTATGGCAGTACACGAACAAAAATAAATATTGATTAGTTTATAATATGTTGATTTTTTAATATACATCTATATGTTTTGTATATATATGTTATTTGTATATTAACAAATCCTGTTCAAAAGACAGTTCTCAAACATTACACACCAGATTATCATACGATGATTGAATGAAATAATATTATTAATAAAAATAATAACAATGGTAAGCAATAACAGCCTTTAGTAAAATTATTAGTATTTCAAAAATACTTTAAGAAATACTTCAACACAATTTGCTCAAATTACATTCTTATTCAAGTGTACAGACATATTTTCGACTAGTAGACCTACACATTTATTTGAGCAAATTGTTGTAATGAGTTGGCTCAAACATTGACGAAACATTTTATTTAATGTGACAGTCATCACCTCTTGTCACTGTCAGGAACAAAGTTGACCTTCCCTGTGATACTGACTCTTGATATTCTCGTTTCATATTCCTTTGTCTTCAAATTTGTTGGCCTATCATTCTTCTCATCATCTTCCCACTTCTTCCCTGCTTCCAGTCGTGCCAGATCCTTGTAGACAGTGGGGGGAGGGATGGTCAACAGCCCCAAATGCTCCTGCGGTGACTCTGTAGAGGTATGACCCATATCCGGCTGATTAGAGCTTTCTATGTTGCTATAGTCTTGTTTGTACTGAAGACTGAAGCCTTGAGGAGTATAGTATTGATTGTATGGTGAAGTGAGATGGGTCATAAGAACGTCAGAACTTGGCTGGTGAAATCCCTCAAAGCTTGATTTAAAAGTGGGTACGAAAATGGGGAAACGGTGTTGTTGTTGAGCGGTGAATAGTGTGTTAGAAGTGGTGGGTACATTCTGTGACTGTTGATGGACTGGGATGTAGTCGTAATAGGAATCTTCCTCCAGTTGTGCTTTCTGAATATCACTGGAATGCTCGGATTGAGCTTGGGAATATTTTGGTTCAAAGTTGTTGGTACTTGGCAGGGAAGATGTTTCAAAGTATTCTAGTTTGTCCGATGAATATGTCGGGTGTCTATGCAAGTTTCCTAACCTAGATTCATGGCTACTGGTTTCTTTTTTAGTGTCTGCAGTATTAGGATTGTTATCTCGATGTTTCTGTTTTATTTCTGCATATTTGTCTTTATTTGGTGACGTAGTCTTGAGCTCATCAATTAAATCGAACCTGTCATTTTTATTATTGTGAAGATGGTGCACTTGATAATTTCCCATTAATTTCTCAGAATCCTGGATTAATTTCTCAGAATCCTGGATTAATTTAGAAGAATGAGTACTTAATGGGAGTGCAGTCGTTATTTGTGAAAGAATGTTTTCAGATTGAGCGTTGTAATTATTAGAGTTGAATGTCTGCAAAGCAGGAGATCTTTCATTATATTCTGGCAATGTTTCTATATTTTCTTGTGGGTAGTTGTAACCGGCAGCCTTAGTCGTAGTTTCTCTCCCGTCTTTGTACTCATTGAAATGCAGACTACTCTCCTTTCCAAGGTTTGGTTGTATTCCATCAATGTATTCTTGTGGGTTGGGGATCATCCGGTGAGGGATGAAGGTCATGTTATTACTCTGGACTGCCCCGGACTGGAATCTGAAGAGGTTATCATGAATGTGCTCCCACAAAGGTTTTAGAGCATTGTCATATGAATGTGCTCCAAGTTCATGAGCATCTCCTATTGCCTGAAGAGGGTAAGCTCCCACTGAGTGTCCATTGTAAACCACATCACCACTTATCGGCTCGTAAGACTCAACCTTCTGAGGTTGCCGGTAGTCCACTCTAGATTCCCCACCTTCCCCACTAAAACCTACCTGGCTATCCCATGTGATTACTTTCGGGGTTGAATATTTCAAACGGTCATTTAGTTTTTTAGTCGTTCTGTCTACTTTGGGCTGCAGAGTTACAGTTTCTTGAGTCAAGAGCGAAGGCTTGTGCGGTATGAGAATAGCAAGATAAGCCTCTGTGGGGGATCTATATCGCATGTTGGTCCCATCAGGTGCTCCATCGCTGCCAAATGAAAGCTTTCGAGAAGTCACAAAGTTTGATAAAGATTTTGGTTGGGATTCAACTTGATTAGAGTGTTTGAGATTAAGAGATTTATTTGAGTTAAGGTGGTGTTCCCAAGACGCAGGTAGCCTGTGATTCAATGACGAGCGATGCTGCCCAAAAACACTTCTATCCGAGCTGTCCCCAGGTTCCGTGTTATCTCTAAACCCCGCTATCTGACTATTCATCTGTGATGGAGAATATGACTGGCCGGTCTCATTGTAATAGGGTGCTTTCTTAGGATAATGTTTGATAATTTCAAGCAATGGTGTATTTTGAAACATAACATTTTCACTGAGAAGCAATCCCGAGGGAAGTTTTGTAGAGTTACCTTTAAGTGAGGGTGTCATGGGAGTTGTCGAAGTTCCAGGATCTTTTGGGTGCTTGGAAACAGAGAGGCTGTCCGTGCTATCGAAGGCATAGTCAAATGGGGGAGGCACATACGCGTTGCTTCTCAACCCTTCCATTTCTTCAAGAGCGTGTAGGAGCTTCGGTTTGGACGTGGATAAGATGGGAAGAGTTTCTGAATATACTTTACCCAAATAGGTTGATTCAGACGTTACTTTGTTGGTTTTTTCTGAACCGGGAAAGTTTCTATGATATTTTGTCATAGGTTGGGTCCATTTGTTATCAAAACTATACGTCGATTTGGTGAACTCTCGTGGGGTTGTTGGATTGAACTCTGAATAGGGTGAGAATGTCCTTAGATGAGAGTATCCAGAGTTGTACTCTGATATAGTATCCGGATCGTAGTTGTAGCTGTACTTCTCATTTGAATCGTCACTTCCCGTCAAAGATGAGGTCACGTGGCCATCCTCATCATAATATCGCTCTTGATAAGCAAGCGCCTCTTTAGATACGCCGGAGTCATCGTCAAATTTTGGCGCTTCCTTTTGACCGAGCCTGTAATCATTGTAGGCGACGTGAGTGTCTTCTCCTCTATTACGCTTGACGTCCCAGTACCCACCCCAGTTCGGAGTGGACCCAAGAGGTGATATTTTATCAAGGGGAGTCTCAGAACTGATGGGAGGTCGGGAAGGTCGTTTCATTTGTCCTATTTTTTCTTTGTTGTCGTCACATCCCACTTGTTTGGCCTTTTCTGCGTGGAAGTTGTAGTAATGTTCTGTTTTGTGTACCATTGGGATGACGGTTGTTCCAAAGAACTCTTTATTCTTCCCTGTTTCCCTGTTGATCTCATCATAACTTGTTATAGCATCGTATTCTTCCTTAAGTCTTTGATGGCCTGGTGACTTTGGCTCAACTTCTTCCAAGTCTTGACGATTACGTTCCTCTTTATTGTCGTTAATCAGCTCTTCATCCTTCTCGGTGTACCCCTTATCCTCGCCTTCAACGTAAATGATGAAACCTCTTCTAGGAGGGTAGTTCGTTATAGCATAGTCACCCTTGACCTTGGATGGTGGGATGAGCTCTGAGTCAGTGGCAGTTATGCCGTCATACCCAGGGGTTGTCCGTTCAGGAAAATGCTTGGGGATGGTAGGCGAAGGGGGCGGCGGAGGGTTCTGGGGAGTAGAAGGAGTTTTCTGAGTCGGTGTAACCGTGGTAGTGACATTCTTCTTGGCTTGAAGATCGTAACCTAATACGTCGGCGAGGCCCTTCAAGATGAAGTTCAGGGTTCGTTTGTCGCGGACCTGTACGTGTGTTCGTGTGGCGTTTTGAATTGTTGAGTTTCCAACGACGGGCACTTCTTTATTCTCTCGTCGCTGTCTCGAGTTTGAATTACTACCTCCATCAAAATCTGTCTCGCAGAACATCAGCACTGGAACGACGAATAGAAAAAACAATCCGATAAACTCCAGCCGGTGAAGGACTTTCACTTTCATGATTGGTTCTGCTGACAACTTCAGAATATGCACGCACAAAAACTACATAATTATTTCCAATGAAAGAATAACACTGACCGGCTTACACTAGCACACTTCCTAGTTTTATTAATACATTAGAAACGTGAAAAGTACAAGAAACGAGTTAAATATTAACACTACTTAAAGCCCGGAATAATATTTACTCTTTTGTACTTTTTTTTTAGGATAATGCCAACGTCTTCAGAACAATTATTTTGAATGTATCACAACACAAACTTTTAGTACATCAGCAGTTTTCAAATCACAGGTCAAGAAACAATGAGAAGGATTATTTAACGTATAAAAGTTCTAAAAACAAACATGTCGCTAAAAGACTATCTATAAAAATTGGAATTTAGCCTCCCCAAAACTACGATATAAGTTTGATTAAGCACTACCAGTATAATCAATAAAGTCATGGACTAGAATAAAAAACAAATTAAAAACATATCCTCGACACCTTGTGATAGTAACGTCAACCTGTGCCAGAAATAATGTCTACAAATCACCGGGAACGTCTCAAAATATGCACGACCGGACTAAACCGTGTGGACAGTGTTTTCTCGGTTATATAGAGAGAGTTGAGAGTGGGGGTAAGCGAGAGGAAATGGTGGATATTTTCTAATCACGGACTGGCACCCTGCAATTCCACGGGACAGTAAGAAAGAGCCACGCTTGAATTCACACACAGCCCGCAACCCACACCAAATTATAGCAATCTCATGGGAAAACAAAAACATCCGTAGCAAGTGATGGAGTGCGCGGAAGAACAATCCAACTACACGGTGATAATATATCACACATATTATATGAACAAAGAACCTATCTGAGGAATTTAACGTGCACTTTCTGAACCGAATGACAAGAACAGCACAAGGGAATGTCTAAGAGCGAGTGGGAAGGAGCCTACAATTTTGCCGGGAAAGGTATTTTCACACACACTCCAAGGTTCATTTACATGCCAATATCAATAGGGAACCGACTGATTTACTTCATCTCCGAAGGAAGTTGTGCTACGGATTTTTACTGTTCAAGAAAGATCCGTCGACCTTAACTGGTTTTGAACCCACGAAAATCGGGTCCTGAGGCGGACACTTGACTCCAAGACCACCTAGTTCGATCATGTTATAAAAGTAGTACTAGAGTACGCTTGAGCAAGGTCATCTTATAGTAAGTACTCTATAAATAAACGATCTTGACTTGATACCAACTCAAAATTGTGAAATGTGTAAAGAAAGTAATATCACTAAATAATATAAATATATAAAAATGAATGGTAATATTTGGATGAGTTTTTTCCACGCAGTAATTAAACCAAATGACGTTTCGTTTTGAGATTATTTAGGTCTTTTTATGTCACAATAGTGACAAATTGATAAATTGAACAAAACATTAACCAAAGAATATTTAAGTGTAACTAGGAAGACCAGTTCATAGAGATTATGGAAGGGAGAAAAAACTGGAAGCAAATTTGTTCTGAATTCAAAACAGTTTTATATATTAGAGGGGTAGGGGTGTGTGTTTGTAAGGGGGAAAGGGGATATATTACTCAAGATGTTCTTGTTTAATATAGACTAAGCCACAACTTCAAGGAATTCCATCAACACAATGAGCTCTTCTATGAGATATTTCAGATCAATTAATTACCTTTTAGAGAGCGAAGTCAGGATCCAATTTTCTGCTCAACATCCAATTAGGTTACCACACAAATCTACACAATTGTAACAAATTTACTAGTAATGTGAAAAGTAGCCTCGCTACCTCCATAAGTTGAGGAATTTTAACGTACCAGCATTGCGTAGACATACTCGTTTATAAAGTGCTAGAGGCTGAATTGCTCAGGGGTGGGCAGATTTGACATTGTAGGGCCTCGTGTCACTTCATGTTCAGTACATTTGGCCAAGAGTACTAACACGTACTTTACCTAAATATAAGTTAATATCTTTTTAGTAGCCCTTAAAGGATATAATGGTTTCATAGTTTACTTTTTCATTTTACTTAATGAAGACGAATTTCAAATGTTTATATATTTATTATATAAGGTATATTTATGGTATAGTATATTTATTATATATATAATATTAGGGTGACCTGGCGGTCTAGGGGTAATGTGTCAGACTTGTATGCTGGGGGTCCGGGGCTCAATCCTCGGTCCCGGCACAGACTTATCTTATTGCCGAACTCCTCCTTCACCTATAACAAGACGTGTATTAATCACAACTTGTGAATGTGGGGAATGCCAGGTCTCCACCGTGGTTCGGATCCCATGTTAAACTGTAGGTCCTCCATTTCATATCACAATCACCCTACCATTACACATTATCCTAAGTGAGTATAACCCGAACGGGTAGTAAGATGCAGTGCTAGTAATAATAATAATAATAATAATAACAATAATAAATGTGGCAAATATGAGGTTGGGCACCAGTAGAGAAGGTGCGGTCACTTCATCCTGATGAGATAATAAGATGATTATGTGGTGCCAGTAGAATTATTAAACCTAACTTAAGCCTAAATAACTAGACCATGGCAACCATTGGTACAATCTTTTCGGGGAAAATACCTGTGGTACCGCCGAGAACAAAACTCAGGAATTCTAGATAAATATCTAGGAATGTTATCCACTAGACCAACACTTTGATCATAAACTTTTCATTCATCATATACAAACACTTCCCAGATGTATATATCAAATAAATTTTTTAAAGCTATTTAGAAAAAATTTCTACTTTTCAAAATTACTTATTAGTAAACGCCTCTTGATTTTTGAGCTAGAATTAAAATTCCGATTTCAACGCGATGCATCACTATAGCATCTTAGCAAGTTAGAACAAAATCTACTAAACCATTTTAGCTGTAGTCCCAAGTACGGCAGACAAAAAGACAAACAGCGGGGTGAATAGACCTAAATGTAAAACCCTTTTTTTTTAATTCGGAGCCAAATAAAACGTGATCATTCATCGTAATCCCGGGGACGAAGATGTTCACGACGACAATACTCTCTCTACATAACTAGAAATATACCTTACTATGTTCCATTCATGTTGCGTTTGAGTCTAGACAGTGCAATACCGACATTAAGTTTGCAAGAAGGTGGTACAACGCCTGCTTTCACTAAACTTCAACCCCAATGGGATATGAAGCAAAGCGTCTTGCTACCCGTTGTGGATATACGTGTATGCACTAATTATGCTAATGAGCTAAGGTTGAGTAAGGTTAACTTTAGAGGAAGTGTACCCGCATATGCGGGAAGAGAGCTTGCCAAAACATTTAGGAAAGATATCCACTCTCGGTATATTTGACCGGGATTCAAACCCCAACACCCCCGTCATCGGCAAGCCAGTCTATTGCGAGAGCGACCCTTAGGCTGGTGACGTTTTGGTCGATGCGACACAAACGCCGCGACAGATTTGAAAACATCGATGTGAGCGTTTCTTGGGCGTAGCGCCCCCTCTCATATGAAACAATACAATACACTAGAGCGACATGGTCACGGCGTTTGTGTCGCTAGTCCCACCCCTCTCATATGAAACAAATACAATACACTAGAGCGACATGGTCGCGGCGTTTGTGTCGCTAGTCCCACCCCTGTCGTATGAAACCACGCAATACACTAGAGCGACCTTGTCGCGGCGTTTGTGTCGCAGCGACCAAAACGTCAGCCTCTCTGTCTGTGTTAGATCTGCTTTCACGATTCATACGTCAAATAAAGCTGTCACTTTAATAGATATTATCAACACCTATAAGTTAATACCAATACAATAGTCAAGTGATTTAAATGTTGAAAGCAAAATGTTTGTATTTTCTAAAAGGTGCTCCAATATTCAATTTGTAAGCAAATCGAGGTATATGTATTTTGTCTTATGAAATCAAAAAACGACTAAAAATGGACAGACAATATCCCTTGATATTGAACGCGACAATATTCCTGTTATAAACTACTAAATGACCTATTAGAGGCACGAACAAGGCTCGAACCCTGAGCGTCCACTGTCGAGTGAAACACGATGCAATGTAAATGAACCGACAAAAGAGACGGCGGACTTATGGAGCCTGACCACGGAGAGTTAATTATCAATTAATTATGTGGTGTGCAGCCAACTCCGAGGGAGGGAAAGTGCCGGGGGACACAGTGGGGAGGCTTGGTGCAAGAACCACTCAGGTGCACGTTAATGTCATCAAATTGTTTGAAATGTGTCTCGTCGCGAGTCGTTCGGGGAACACACTTCTTTAGCACTGCGTCTTACCACCCGATCGGGTTATACTCTTATGTACTAATTACGCTAATGGTTTTAGGGATGAGAACGGTTGTATTTGGATTAAGTGTACCCACATTTGCGTAGAGAGAAATAGTAAGTAGAAAACCACCCTCAGTACACCCGTCCGAGATTCAAACCGCCATCTCCCCGTTATTGGCAGTCTAGTCTACTGCGAGAGTGACGCCTTAGACCATGCAGCCACCGAAGAGGTTTATAAGCATTTCAATGAAGATAATGGAGTAGGAATGAGGAAATTAGAGGAAATGTAACCGTGTTAGTGTGGAGGGAAAGTGAGAAACAATTTAGGAAAAAAACACTCGGTTTATCGGCTGGTATTCAAACCATGACCTCTTCGCCACCGAAAAATCTGACTAAATGAGCCTAGTATTTAGCTGACGCGCTAACTGATGCGGATTTGTGTCCTTAGTTAAGAAAAAAAAAGTCCTTAGCCTAAAAAAGGATTAATTTAATACAAAAAAAACTAGGATTGGTGCACTAATCCAGAGGATCCGGGATTAGGGATTGCAACAATATAGCCTATCCATAGAAAAAAATGTATCGATATACTTAGTAACACGTCGATACATTTATATCAATTTTTTCCTGGTTTTATTACATCTTTTAGTTTATTTTTAGAAGCCGTTTGGGCTATACGCCCATTTACTAATTAGGCTAGTGACTTAGGCCAAAGGAAGGTTGAATCCAACATAACATTTAACATAATATCAATCAGCACTTGCGTGGAAGGAGAGAAAACGACCCTCAGTATACCCGTCCAGGATTCAAACCCTGACTAGCAAACCAAACTTTACGAGACTGACGCCTCTATCCGTGTGTTCTCCGGTGTGGGTGGCAGTTGATATTCATCATTGTGAAAGGGCCCAATTTCCCCGATGATAAATGTTTAGGCCATTCCAAGAATCAAACCCGGGATCAACAACTCGTAAGGCAGAAGCGTTATCTACTGAGCTGAGGTGTCGGAGAGTAGGCTACTGTTAAGGGGGGTGAAGGGGAACCCGAGTTAAGCTCAGCATCTTTCACAGTTTTTACAGCAAAAAAATCTTCCTTTTTAAAAAAAAAAATATAAAATATTGCTTTTGTAGATATCTATGTTTAGTTTAATTGTTTACATTTAAGGTGGGGTGAAAGAGAAAGTGAGGAAAAGCCAGTGTTTTTGAAATTTTTATGGCAACACTATTTTTTGGCCAAAATAAATCAAATTTTCCTCCAGTAGAAACAGAGTTTAGTATTCTTCACACGGCGATATCAACAGTTGTTGAATATCTGTCAAGAGTGGCGTGAAATTTGATAACTTTTTCTCTTCGTTTAAAAAGTGTGTCATCTAATGCCGCTATGCTCATGACAGATATTCAACAACTGTTAATGTCACCCTGTGAAGAATCTTAAACTCTATGTTTCTACTGGAGGAAAATTTGATTAATTTTTTTAAAAAAAAGTGTTGCCATAAAAAAATTAAAAACACTGGCATTCCCTTCCAAACCACCTTTAATTCAACAGTTCTTAAATGTGTGTCATAGCCATTGCGGCATTTAGCCATACACTTGTATAGTAGCGAGAGCAGGTTGTGTAAAATGTCGCTATGCCCAGGACCAATGTTCGAGATCTGTTGACAATAATATGGTCAGAAAAATAAAATAAACATGTCAAATGAAGTAATATTGGATTTATTTTAGACAGTATTTTTTAACATCGCGTCTTACTACCTGTTCAGGCTATACACCTATTTAATAATCATATTTAATGTGTTAGGAATTAAGAATGTTTAGGTCAGAGGAAGTGCGCCCGCATTTTCATGGAAGAAGAGTGGAAAGTCATTTAGGAAAAAAAAACCTCAGTGTACCCGACTGGGAAAGAACTATGATCTCCCCATGATCGGAAGTCTAGTCTAGAATGAGAGTGGCGCATTAGAGCATGCGCCCACCGAAGCGGGTTTTTAGTTAATAAAACTGTAAAAATACTTGCTTTGACTTACGCCCCCCGTTTCCCCCCTTTAATAGAGCGTGATACTAGAACACACTTCACATGGACGGTTCTTGCGTCAAGAGAAACATCTAGATCCTGTGACGTAAGTACTTCTTAGTTTCGACCACAATAACACCGCCTGAGAAATAGTGTCCACCTTGTTACGGTGCGTTTTTTAATGGGACTCCCACGTTCGTTGACCACAACTTGAAAACTGACAATATATGATCTTGGAGGTGTTGGAACGTGGTTAGGGTGGTCAACCACGATTCCTGGTTCGATTCAAAGTGAGCTTGACGGGAATAGCCTGGTGTCGAACCTAGGGCACATGGGGAAATATTTCTAACCTCAACACCAGACCGCTGGGAGGCTGAGCGATGTGTCTCTGCTAGGTTTAGGTAGTTATTCTTTTAATTTGAAAAATGACACCTGGACACTGGAATCGAAAACGGGACCCTTGGCTTAGTATGCTAATTCTCTAAATACGTTTAATAACACGAGATGTATAAGAGTGTTTCCACGCCCATATTTGAAGACAGGTTCTGTGATGGATGTGTGGAAATAGTAAGCTACATAATATGAGCGATCAATAAAGGTGTTGCTTAGGGAGAAAGAATCAATCGCTGTCAGGCCACAGGGCTTAAAATACAATGGTTTGTTTCGTTTTATGGAATTACTTCTCAATTTTTGTCCACGCTTATATTCCCCTTCGCACTCCACCTAAAACAACCCTTTGGAATGCCAATAAGAGAGAGCGAGAGAGAGAGGAAATAAAACTACGATACTTTTTATCTCAAGATAAAGAGGAAAGCTCGCTGCTAGTTTTCAAATATCTTAACATTTCTGTTGTGAGCCTATCAAAAATTACTGTAATTGTTAAATGAAGGCTAAATCCTGAGCCCCTTTTCATCAAGCCTTTTCTAATACCTCCACAAGTGTGATTAAAAATTAGCTAATGTCAAATTTTCACATACTTATTTTCTATTAATAAAACTCAAACTATAGGTTTGTTAGGTAAAAAGAGCCCTGTTGGAATCGTTGGACTTAAATTTGGCGGGAAACATATTTTGAAATAACAAATCTTAGAATGAAGAGCTGAAACTCTGCGCGGCTATCAGATAACGACCCGGGAGGGCCTTATGCTGCCAAATAAACAATAACAATTGTACGAATGCGAATATCAAGATGGATTAAATATCTAAGCTATTGTATTTGATAATAATTATAGTTATCACCGCATCCAAACCAAAGGTCCCGGTTTTGATTCCCGTGTCCAGGTGTCATTTGTTAATTTACAATAATGTATTTAGATGCGGCTATATCCGTAATTAACAAATATAACAGCTTGGTTAGTTAATTCATCATTAAGGTAGCTATTTAACAGAGGCTAAGAAACACCACGTGGCTCTGCTGGTACGCGTGGTTGAAGGTTTCCGACAAAGAGGAGCTGTCACACATTAGCAAGCATCTATTGCTTGTAAAACTATGCGATAATAATAATAATAGTAACAAAAACAAAAAACATTGGCAGTACCATATGAGAGGGAGACACAATGTAACACACTAGACACACAGAATGCCAAAAAAAAATTTTTTATTAAATATAATGAGTTTTTTTTGGCACAGCATCTTACTACCCATTCGGGTTATACGCTTATGTACTAATTAAGGATAAGGATGGTAACACTTATAGAAAGAGAGTTTACCTACATTCGCATGGAGGGAGATTGGAAACCAATTTTTGGAGGAGGAAAAAACCTGTTGGTATATCTGACCAAGATTTGAACCTCAAACTCCCTATCATCGACAATCTAGTCTATGGCGAGAGTAACGAAGCGGGTAATAATGAGTCTTCAACCTGAGGGTTGACCCTCACTGATGCGCTTCCCACCCGTCTGGAGCTTGACATGAACTCTACCCTTCTGCCAGTTAGTGTTTACCGCACTATCAGGGAGAAATCATACTGATTAGGAAAGCCGTGAAAGTGCGGTAGTTCCTCGTTGCTTTCCACATTGTATTTCTACGAGCGAGTGCGAAAGAGTCTACACATTTTTCTGAGAAAGGTATTTTCACATATGTTCCAGGGTTCTTTTACAGGCCGCAATCGACATGGGACAGACAGTTTTACTTCTCTTCGAAGGAAGTTGTGCTACGGATTTTTAACACTCAATAACCCACGAATATCGGGTTCTGAGGTGAGCACTTTACCCCAGAACCACCCTTTTATGAATTAGGAGTATTTAAAAAGTACATTTTTGGTATAATCTCAATATTGTTTATTTTCACTAGTGCAATCTTATGTATAGTTTGCATATACTAGGACAAAATATATCTTCATGTTTGTATCATCTTTGCTATTTCTTATTCAATTTACGAGCTCGTCATCTTGCGAAATTAGCCAAATAATTGTGTTAATTTATTTAATAGTTAATTGAAATATTATTATTATTATTATTATTATTATTATTATTATTATTATTATTATTATTATTATTATTAGCACCTAGTCTTACTACCCGTTCGGGTTGAACGCACTTACGCTAATGTGTAATGGTAGGGTGATTGTGAGATTAAATGAAGGACCTACAGTTTAACGTGGAATCCGAACCACGGTGGAGACCTGGCATTCCCCACATTCACAAGATGTCTTGTCAGAGGTGAAGGAAGGGTTTGGTAATCAGATAAATCTGTGGCGGGACCGAGGATTGAACCCCGGCCGCCAGCACAGGAGTCTGACACCTTACNGATGTCTTGTCAGAGGTGAAGGAAGGGTTTGGTAATCAGATAAATCTGTGGCGGGACCGAGGATTGAACCCCGGCCGCCAGCACAGGAGTCTGACACCTTACGTTAATTGAAATAAATCCAACCTTAATATTCACTCGATATATCCAATATCTTAAACGCCTTTTAGGAACAGTTTAAAAAACTATCAGTTAACTCCATAGTATTAATTTTAGGAATGAGGATCAGATGGTGAGAGAGACGCGGCTATCGGTGTGGGCATTACGTTTTACCACGTTTATATTTATCTAGTAGAGCTGAAAAATATATCAACCCATCACAATACTTCAATCCGTCAGTTCTTTGCACCAGCGGCGTGTTGTCAGGAGGGTATAACCGGTCTGCATCGCACGCATCAAGGAGTCCCGTCAGCATTGCCTGCTCCTCGGAGAAGCGCCACACCGCACGGGCGTGGATGAATCGTCGAGAGAGCATCGCTCGTTGCGGACCGTGTGGCCACCTACCACCGGAAACAAATGTTCGGGAGCTTCCCAACTTTGTTGTTCTGGTAAAACTGGTCATTTCTTTCACACGTGTGACGCTGTAGTCATCGCTTCCAACATTACGTACAAGATGAACAATATCATATACAACAACTTATTGAACAGCAAACATTCTTCTTCTTAATTATTGGCTAACTTAAAACTTTACTCTTCGTAGTTAATAGCTAACTTAATTTTATGAAAATAGGTGACAACCCATGCAAGTAAAAATAAAAATACAAACTTATTTTGTAATAGAACTCGGTCTATAAAGAATATAAAATTTGTTTTCTTTTTTCAGTTACAATAATCTTATGCTTGCTTAATAAAGTGAATTAGTTAAAAATCCTACGCGATGTTATTGTATATAAATTCACTTTAGGTGCGATGCGGACTCGTGTAGCCACTTGCATTTAAAAACATGGATAGCATGCGGCGCGGGTCAGCTCCGTGTAGCCGGATGTAAGAATTTAAAAAATCCGAGGTGTGCTATGCGGACCATAGGAAGCTTACCTTTACGGTCCCAAGTCTAGACTCTTGCCACACTATCACGTCTTACCAACCGTTCGGATTATCAGCTTATGTACGAGTACCAATTGAGCTAATGGTTTTAGGAATGAGGAAAGTTATATTTAGAAGAAGTGTACTGGCATTTGCGTGGGAGTAGAGTGGAAAACAATTTTGGAAAAACCAACCTCAGAACACCCGACCGAGATTCGAGCCTCGATCACTCCGTCATTGGCAGTCTAGTTCAACACGAGAGTAGCGCGTTAGAGCATCCATGTAGCTAATGAAGCGGGTAAACTTTCATGAATTAAATTAGGATAAAAATTCACAAACTCCGCTTCCAATGGCCTACTTATTGTGAATCCAAATCCTACTTTTCATTCCTTTACCTCTTCTACCAACCGCTTAGGTGCCACGTGTTTTAACGCGCTACTTTCATGTTGGACTAGACTGCTGAGAACGGGAAGATCGGGGTTCAATCCCGGTCGGATTCATTTAGGGTGGTTTTCCACTCTCCATTCACGCAACTCAACTCGCATGGTCTGGCCCACTAGGTAACAAGTGAGGTGATGAGCTGGGGCGGAGGGGTTTCTTCATTGACTGTTTGTTATCAGCAGATGAAGAGACAAGGAAGAATATCAAGATTCTCTGCGACCACTGAGCTGCAAGATATGTATCATGTTTAGTTTTAGGTCCAAGGTAGTGGTCTTAGCTGGAGGTAGGTGGAACGACATTTCTGATAGGGTGCCTTCCCAGGTGGAGAGGGGGATGCTCGCCCCCACTGGGGCTTGCATTGATCCGGGACTATTAGATCCGGAAGCGGTGGGACACCTAGCGGGGCAAGTTACCGGGGGCATAAAATACCCGGGGCGGACCACCTAGAAGGATAAAATTAGAAGAGGAAATAAGGACACTTAGATTAGGAGCTACAATCCACACTAAATTAAATAATATTATAGTAAATTGGATAAACTAGTAATTAGTGGAGGTAGAGACAACTCTACTACACTCCTCCGCTTCTTCTTGTAAACTCCGCAGTGGGTGTAAGGGTGAAACAACTGTTCTACCCTCCTCCGCTTCTTCTTGTAAACTTCACAGTTGGTGTAAGGGTGAAACAACTCTTCTACCCTCCTCCACTTCTTCTTGTAAACTCCGCAGTGGGTGTAAGGGTGAAACAACTC
>CABFVX010006047.1:4027-31912 GCA_902151425.1 Timema shepardi
ACTTATTTTTTATTTTCAAACACAGACATGATATATATATATATATATATATACATAATGAGAGGCTTATAGCAAATGTCAGGTTAAACAAGAATATAAAATCACAAAATAGAATACATAGGCTTGGCTATAGCTTTACCTCTATCCTTGAATTAAAAAGAAAAAAAATCAAGGTATAATTTGAATGCAATCATTGATTATAAATTATCATTATTATACATTGACAATAGTACCCAATAAATTAAATTATGATATATATATAATATTAATAGTCATGTTCAATCAAATATTACGTAAAAATGATAGACTACGTTAAATAATTTTTCTTATATATTATGTAGGAAAGAGGGAAAACTATAGTAAATAGTGTGTTTGAGAGGGTTTTGGACCGTTGATGCCCATCCATCATCGACCCGCGACCTTACAACGTGTCCAAGATTTGGTCGACGCCCTTCAACCCCTCTTGACGTTACCAAGCCCCTTTTACCTCACCCACATTTCTTGGTAACGATGCGTCCCGAATGTGTTGGTTGAAGAGAGACGAACCAATTTTCAGTCCAACCTATTTATATAAGCATTTTTACAATTATAAAATCTACCCTAAATATGTTAGTGAGAGATGGACCATTTCCACCTTGTTTGAGCAACCGCCCACCGGTTTTGAGGTAATAAGAGTTTCATTTAACTTTTTCCAATCGCTTTTTTGAGGATACTTCAAGAAGCTATATAAATTAGAGGAGACAGTTAAGTCCCACTCTCCCTTTCTAAAGATACTTAACCGCTTCAGTGGCTGAATGGTCTAAGGCGTCACTCTTGTTTTAGATTAACTTGCTGAAGATGGAGAGTTTGGGGTTTGAATCTTGGTTGGGTTTTACAGAGGGTGTTTTTTTCTTAAATGGTTTCCCAGTCTACTTCCACGCAAATGCGGGTAAATTACCTCTAAAATGCTTCCTTCCTCATCCCTACCCCATTATAGTAATTACCGTATATGCGTAAGGGGGTAAGATGTGGTGGTGATAAATAATTACATAATTTAGGATAATTCTAGTCATCCTAAAAACCGAAAAGGGTTTAGTGACACTTTATTTGTGTAATTTATATAATGTCGACATGGATACTCTTCTTCATAGCTTAGTCTACCCCTGCACCTACTATTGATATAAATAAAAGGCTGGGCAATCGTTTGCTTAAGACATATGTTCTTTCACTCTTTTCAAGGAATATACCATTTTTAATTCATAGTAACAGAGTGTACTTTTAGAAGGTTTTTTTAGCAGTCAACATTGATATAATTTTACTATTTTATTAATATAATTTTATAGCTATTGGCAGTATATGTTAAAAGTGAAAGCTGCAGATCACATGACTTGGCGTATGAATATATCAAGGTAGATTTTTTAATTTTTCTATAACCTCTTCTGTGGTTGAACAGTCTGAGGCATGGATCGGCAACTGGTCGATCGTGATCGACCGGTCACTTTCGTGTCAACGTTTAATCGATCGCGAAAGAAAACCACATCGTCGTTAAAAGTCTATCAAAACTCACAGATAAATCAAGTACATTCAAATAATATCAGAGTGGAACCAAAATTACCTTCATCAAGCTTAATCTGAAAATTGATAATGAAATTCATAATTTAATGTGATAACTGACAATATACACTATATTTATTATATTTTTTTTTCTAGAAAGGAAGTGACAAAAGTATTTGAGGAAGGATTGAAAATAAACAATAAATATAAGATGTAGGCCTATGGACACAAAAGAGAAAAATATAGTCAAGAAATGATGGGCGATCGCGGGACCTTTGATAAATTAATAAGTCAATCGAGGCTCATTCTACTAGACTATCGATGATGGGGAGATCAGAGTTCAAATCCCGGGAAGGTGTATTGACGGTGGGTTTTCCTAAATGGTTTTCCACTCTCCATGCAAATTTTAAATACACTTCCTCTAAAACTCAACCCTCTTCAACCTCATCACATTTGCATAGCTAGTACAAATGAGTACAACCTTAATGAGCTATGACGCATTGTTAAAAATAATTCTGACAGATAAAGCCCTACCTATGGAAATAGGACTATAGGAAACAGTTGGACATCAGAAGCCATCACTCAGCACACATCCGCCAAATATTGTTACCATCCGCGATAGCTCAAGCAGGGCTTCAAAAGCAAGACGAACCTCCCCGCCCTGAAGTGGGTGCTGGATCACATGACCAGCCAGCACGGTGCTGTCAGAAGCGTGGGAAAGGGGTGGGGTGGGGGGCGTGTCCCCCCTTCCTCCCCACCAGCTTCACCCCTCCGCAGTGGGGTCGACGCCGGACGGATCGATGCGCCCTCTGCAGCATAGCGGGCGGGACCATTCCCACAGACCACCGCCGAAAATAATGAAACAGCGAGGTGTGGCGACCGACCAACCGACACGTTTTTCCGTTTTTCTTGCGCGGGGATGTCACTGTGTCCCTCTCTCGCGTCTTTGCCAAAAATTTCGTCGCCGTCTTCTTTTAGTTTCGACCTGAATAAACCACGTACACTTGGAAGTACGAAAATGTTTGTACGAGGGTAAAAAAAAGAGAGTTAATGCAAGAAAGATTGTTACAATCCAAGTTTAATAGGAAGAGACTTATCGATTTGCTAGAAAACTTACTAGATTTTCTTCCATGTATTCACGTCAAAACATCCAATACCTATAAAATAAAACTAATATGAATACAGTATTATCAATGTTGTGGCTAAAAAATATATGCTTATGTTATAAAATAAGAGCCTTACTTTGAAGATTAGACCTTAGATCTACTTTCACGTATTCATACGTCAAGTCATATTATATGCCTCGGTCACTTTTGAATACTTATAAAATAATACTAATATTATAGTAAGACGCTATCGATGTTGATCACAATATATTTGTGTTTTTTAAATGGCCCTTCTTAAGAAAGTCCTACTTTAACAGCCGTTGAAGATAGAAGAGCAGGTGTTAAAATTATTAAAATAAGAAAAAAAGTGATTTAAAATAAAATAAAATATTTTAAAGTACAACCCAAATAATTGTACTGTCCAAATTTATCCAATGTCGTGCCTCGTGGGTTAGGGTAGCTGGCTGTTGAAATGAGGGGGAGTGTTGTTTTGTGCATCCAATAAAATGTGGTCCAGTCCTCTTTGAGAAACTTTATGGGTTCGAACACTAATTGTATCTAATTATCTAGATGATAGTATCAAGATGTGAAGCTCACTATCATTAAGACATCGATGGTCGAGAGGTCTGGGGATTTAGGCTAGGACTGCACTTGGTCTCCAATAACTATAAATTGTTGTTAGAATCCAGAACAAGTTTACTGGGTAGTGGTTTTTTTCAATATGATTTTTCACACTTCTACCTATATTCTGATGCAGATACATTTTTCTAAACTATCCTTCTGAATGCTACTCGTCATGTTTAACGCAATAATTGAAAATGTGGCCCAACAAGCTGGTAAGCCTCAGTTTCTGAAGCAGTCTTGTAGAATTACTAGTTTACTTTTATAATTGTTAATTTGGGATATTTAACATGTACTGGGTGACCTAACGGTCAAGGGGTAAGGTGTCAGACTTCTATGCTGGCGGCCGGGGTTCAATCCTCGGTCCTGGCACAGATTTATCTGATTACCAAACCCTTCCTTCACCTCTGACAAGACATCTTGTGAATGTGGGGAATGCCAGGCCTCCACCGTGGTTTGGATTTCATGTTAAACTGTAGGTCCTCCACTTCATCTCACAATCACCCTATCATTACACATTAGCATAAGTGCGTATAACCCGAACGGGTAGTAAGACGCGGTGCTAATAATAATAATAATAATAAAATGTACTGTTTGAACTGATTAATAATATATAAGCACATGAATTACAGACTATACCCCAATTTTCTTACGACTAGGTATCTTTCAACTAAGAAAGTCATTAGTTATACCTTCACCTATTCATACGCCAGGTCTTGTGAACTATAGCTCTCACTTTGGTAATATTATTATACTACTATAAAGCTACACGGCTGACTCACTCACTAACATTAATGTTTACCCACTTCCAGATGAGCTAGAAACTTGAAATTTGGCAAACCTATAGCTTCTAGCCTGTAAACAACGGGAAAATTCTAAAAAGTAAAAAAATTATTATTATAACCTCCTAAAAAAATTCAAAATGTTGGAGCAATTTTAAAGTCGGCGTGGACCTTTCTTTGGAGGTCTCTTGTGGCTAAACAGTAATACCTATTAAAAAAATTGCCTCCAAAGCGAGTCAATACCCATAAAATAACAATAATAAAACAGTAACATATTTTAAATTTTGGTAGCAGAAATTATGTTTGTGTTTTATGAATGGCTATTTCTATGAAAACGGGACTGTCTAATAAGTTTGTGTCTTTTGCACCATAACGAGCAAAGATAAAACCATGAAAGACAGGTTCTGTGACGTTTCACCGCTTATTTAATCTTCTGTGTATGGCTCAATGTCCCTTATTTTAGCCCAAGTCCTGTTTGTGGAAGGAACTATCACTTAAGGGACGTAAACTTGGCCTATTAACCAAACATCCTTGGTTCATACTTCATAATTCACTCTTTGTTCACGAGCACTCGGACACAAAGGGGTTGGAACCAAACCGAGGCACTTCAGCTGGAAGTACACTTTACGAGACAAAAGGTTGAGCTTGTAAACATTTAACAAACTAAATTATGGAGAGGGGTGTAAATAGTTTTCTTAATTGGTTGGGCAATATCAAGCTTAGTACATACCTCAACTCCCCCTGCCTCCTCTTCTAAGTGTTATTACCGGCCAGGTTGCACACGTAAAGCGTCTTACTGCCCTTTCGGGTTATACTCTTAAATACTAATTAGGCTAATGGTTTAGGAATTGAGATGGTTGAATGTATAGAGGAAGCGAACCCACATTTGCGTGGAGGGAGAGTGTAAAATCACCCGGCCGAGATTCGAATCTCAATCTCCTCGTCCTCGGCACAATGATCAACTATTTTGAGAGAAACAAACCCTCATCATACTTATCTGGGATAAGATCCCCAATATCTTCACCGCCAATGAACCAAACTAAACACTGATCTTTACAGAAAGCCCACTTCCGACCACCAACAATGATTGAAAGTATCTAATATTTAGCATTCTAGAAATATGTATTATTTGGTTTATTAGTTATAAAAATAATCTAATAATATCATCAAATAATACTTCCTTATATTATTATTATTATTAGCAACGCGTCTTACTACCCGTTCGGGTTATACGCACTTACGCTAATGTGTAATGGTAGGGTGATTGTGAGATGAAATGGAGGACCTACAGTTCAACGTGGAATCCGAACCACGGTGGAGGTCTGGCATTCCCCACATTAACAAGATGTCTTGTCAGAGGTGAAGGAAGGGTTTGGTAATCAGATAAATCTTTGCCGGGGCCGAGGATTGAACCCCGGCCGCCAGCATAGAAGTCTGACACCTTACCCCTAGACCACCAGGTCTCCTACTACTTCCTTATAGATTACTGACTAATTTTTCTTTACATTAATAAATGGGCTAAAAATGTAAATACCATTGTAATATATGAAACCTACCACAGTACAAATAACGGGCTTCCTATGGAAATCAGACTTTGGATGATCTTGACGTTCAACCCACGTGCCCACCGATCATAGATGTAGAATTTCGTCAAACACTTCTAAGTTTAGCTTAGAGTTTTATGATGTTTTGAGCTAAAAAAACAAATCGTAATAATGTGTTGTCTTATCACGCCTTAAATAGAGCGTAGAGTAGTTATTTACAGTCCTGATAGTTAACACAATAAGTGACCGGTCTAGTTTACTGTAGAGTCGGCAATTTTTTGTTGGTGTGAATATTGCTGTACCTTCAGAAGGCTATGTGTGAAAAAATTGGGAGAACATTGAAAGCGAACAAGAGGGAGAAACCTCATCTCAAAAGCGCATTAAGAAATGGATCAAAAGTGCACAGAGAAAAAAACACTGTATAACGTGGTAAAATAGCAAAAATGTATTTTAAACAGCACCCCTACTCTTTATTTACAATAATTACAAAATATTATTATTATTATTATTATTATTATTATTATTATTATTATTATTAGCACCGCGTCTTACTACCCGTTCGGGTTATACGCACTTACGCTAATGTGCAATGGTAGGGTGATTGTGAGATGAACTGGAAGACCTACAGTTTAACGGGGAATCCGAACCACGGTGGAGGCCTGGCATTCCCCACATTCACAATATGTCTTGTCAGAGGTGAAGGAAGGGTTTGGCAAAAATAATAAATGAATAAATGACAGGGCTAGGTTAGGTTAGGTTGGGATGCAAACACACTACAACTTAAATTGAAATATAGATGTGTCGTTCGTTAACGAACCAACAAGCGGTGTCACCTTATGGTACTCAGAGACTACAAACAATGGGGCGATTTTGATGCACCTACCTTGTGTGCTTTTGATATACTCCAAATCAGGTACACAAATCTAGCCTTTGCGCTTTAAGTAAAGTCCGTTCACCGTAAGAATTGTTTTCTGAAAGGCCTTTTTCTATACCAGAAATCTATTACATAGTAGTATATTGGTAGGATAAAAGAGCTTTCAGAGAGTAATTCCTACCGTGAATGGAGTATACGTAGCCGAACTGGTTGTGGTAAAAAAATAGTTGCATTGGTTCCAAAGACTTAGAGCTCACACACAAATACTCATACGGACAAGATGACACCCCTCAACATATTCCGTAAGCTCCGTATTGTGAATTCTGTGCACACACTCTGTCTTGTGAACTAATAGGAAGAATGTTGTCCAATCAAACTAATTGCAGAAAACTCGAGTAATACAATCAACAGTTTGATAGATTTATATTTTATTGAGTGTTTTTGGCAATTAATACGATAACCTTAAATCTATTGAAGTTTTCCAAAAATTACTATTTGAGGTATATTAATTAAAATAATTGGCGGCTGGGGTTCGATCCTCTTTCCCGGCAAAGATTTATCTGATTACCAAACCGTTCCTTCACCTCTGACAATACATCTTGTGAATGTGAGGAATGCCAGGCCTCCACCGTGGTTTGGATTCCACGTTAAACTGTAGGTCAATCTCACAATCACCCTACCATTACACATTAGCGTAAGGGTGTATAACCCGAACGGGTAGTAAGACGCGGTGCTAATAATAATAATACATATTTAGAAAATGGCAGCCGTTACCTTTACTAACACTAATTCTTTCATTTCGATTCGCACATCAATGTTCATTTTTTTTGTCTACCTGTGATTGATTATCCTCAGCCCAACGTAACACGACACACGCAACGAAAGTTAAAAGTTGATACAACCTTAACTGGCGGGTATACGGACAAAGGCGTCCCCCTCATTCGCATTTAGTTTTTAATAACTTAGGATTAAGAACAATTTGATAAAAATTACTTGTGTCCAATTAGGGGAAGAAAATAGTATGTGGGATAAAAAAAAATTCAATATAGATTTAGTGTTTTGTAAAAACAGTAGTGTGTGATGTGATTTGTTTAATTTTTTTATCTTTTCTATGATTTTAATGATTAATCGTATTTGTGTTATTTGGATGTCAAAACACTTCATAGTGTTTTCTTGTCTATAATTACAATCTATTTAAAATATCCTATTAATATTACTGAAATTCTGTTTACAATATTACCATGAACGCCTACTGTTAAGTGATGACCACCTTTAAAATAATAAAAATAATGTGGCAGTATAACATTTAACAATACCTGTGGGCCTACCTATCATAAATATCTAAATAGGTCACGTGACTCAAGGTCGTTTCCAAGGTCAGTGTTCCGTTCTCCAGCTTGCCAGAGTTAACATATCTAAATATAAACACCGTCTAACCACAATTCCACCCACAGTATGTAGGCTCTTAAAATATAAAAATAGAACACATTAAGAGGGCATTTATAAATAGGAAGTGCTCGTGAAAGTGGGTTGTTTGCTATTACGTTACAGCGACGTGGCTTCGTTATGGTTCCGCGTTCTGTCACTAGATGGTAGACCTGTGCTGCTCGCTGCATCAGTTACCATGGCAACGCGATGCATGCTTAGGTATTGACCATCGTAAATATTAATGTCGGTGCGTTGTACATTCGTATTTTTAATAGTATAGTGAGTGTAAATAGTTGAAAGTTTATTATTTTTTATTTTATTCTTGTGTTGATTACTTTTAATGCTACACAATAAATATTACAATGTTACATTAGGCCTATTGCCTACAGTGTTTATGAATGTCAAGATATATTTTATATTAGTAAAACAATATTTACTACAATAATTTAATTAGTTGGGAAAACAAGTTTATAATTGATTTTATTATTATTTTATAGCTGTGCTGTGGAGAGGCTATTTTCAATTTTCTGGTTGCACCCCAAAGGAAGGGTTACATTGAGTCCGTAAGGGTGCCGTACAGTTATCTTTTAATTAATACCCATCTGTTGCCATTTACTTTCAAGAGTCCCTCGGGGTTGGTGTGAGCATTTTTAAAAACACCATGCGAGTGTAGTGGCCTTCCTAAGAATTAGATTTCTGATGTTTTTAAATTGAATACACTTACAGAATATAAAGAAAAAAATTAAAAATAATCAAATTATAAAAATACATAATTATATTAATAATACTTTATTATTTTCCTATACAATTCCTTTAAATATTTACTTAGATACAAAGTAATTATTGTTTACTTAACACATGCTAATTATTTAGTTTTAATAATATTATCTTTTATTATGTGTATGTGTATGTTTGTGTGTGTGTTGTGTGTGTGCCCGTGCATTGTATCTTACTACCCGTTCAGGCTGTCCGCGTATTTACATTAATAGATTAGGGACAGTACCGAATTTAGACTTGGCGAGGCCCTAAGATGTATAAAGCTAGGAAGCCCATTTCTAAAAAAAAAATTGCACCAGTAGGTCTCCCAAAACTTGAAAATATTATACTGGTACACCCTTTAATTGTTTGACAGGAAAACATTTAAGGTGAAAAATACTATTTATTTTCAAATGAATGCATTTATTGATTACATATTTATAATGTTGTTGCCTTGATCTTAATAATAGATTATAGTATAGTATACCTAAAACAATACGTTAATGCAGTTTTGTTGAGGACCCTGCGGATTGTGAGGCCCTAAGCTGTAGCTTATTTTGCCTAGACCTAAATCTGGCACTTGTTTGGGGAGAGAAAGAAAAAAAAAATGAACCACATTTGCGAGGAAAGAAAGTTTGAACACATTTTATATAACAAAATAATTTTGCTAGTATTTGAGCTCTGGCCTTACCCTCACCAGCAAGTCAGAAAAGTTGAGACTGACGCCTTTATCTGCACACCCACCAGTATGAGTGGATGATATTACTTCGCATATTACACATCACAGGCAATCAGTCTCCAGAAGAAAAAAAAATATTAGGGCATGTATATATATATTTTTTAATTTCCTTTTGATCAGTGTTTAGTTCTGTTTGAAGACATTTTGATAACGAAAGTGTTTGCGATGAGGAAATCGTTATAAACGCTAAATTGACTGTGTCGCAAAATTGATTGTTTACACGATTAAATATAGCTGCGTATAACCCGAACGGTTAGTAAGACGTGGTGTTAATAACAATAGTTAAATATAACACTAAAATATTTCAATAATTAAAATTCAAGTACACTAATTAGGTAAATATATTTGTTAAGTTACGAGAGCTACGGTCCAATTTTCTTAGAACGAAGCTTTTAGAAAACACAGCAAATATTTGGCGGCCAAAATTGATAATATTGTATTGTTTTATTAGTGTAATTTTATAAGTATCAATAATATCTATTTATTGTTAGATATTTAAATCACATTACTTGAGGTATGGATATATGAACGTAGTTTTACTAACGTTTGTGACTGTCATTTACTGTTACTCCTACCAGAATCTTACTATAGTAACATTGCTAGTTGTCAGATAAGGCCATTTTTAAGAAAATTGGACTGTACATACAATCCTTACCAGCAAAATTAATGACAAAGATAAGTATAGAACATATATTTCACGTATTAGTGGTTATGTGGTTTAAAGCATCACTTTCGTTTTAGAGTAGGTTGCCGGTGATATGGAGATCCAGGTTCGAATTCCGGTGGTATATATAGTGATGGTTGTTTTTCCTGAATGACCCTTAACTCTCTCTGCATAAAAATGCGAGCGAGTGTCCTCTAAAATTCTATCTTACACATCCCTATACCATTAGTGTACATAATTAATGTATTTGTTTAACCTGAACGGATATTAAGACACAGTGAAAAAAATCCCAACACGATTGATACTAAAGAAAATTACCATAAAGATGTGTGCGATTATAATCGATTAATCGATTATTTTACTGTGACTAATCGATTATTACTACCGATTCGGTCTCTAGATGTATCGAGTTAATCGATTCTCTTCTCCAATATATATATATATATATATATATATATGTCTATATTTATATAATACACATATAATACATACACATACAATATATGTTAATACACATATATGCATACATAAAATTATATATATTTATATATAACGCCTTATACACAAGTAGCAATACTAGCGTTTAGGTCCACAAATAAATTCAATTCAAAATAGCCCACGAACAACATACACATTAATTTTCGACCGCCTATTCACAGAAACCAAAGTATCGTCTAAAGTTAAAAATCTTGAAGAACTAAGCTACGGTTACAGGGACTTTAAAGAGAGAGAAATAATTAAGCAACAATAATTAATAAGCATATATTTATAAGTAATTAATAAAAAATTAGTCATTTAGTTACTTTTTACTAGATACATAGGATAATACTTTGAGTGAGCGTAATATTGCGATATTGGACCGTGCGATTGTAAATATGTTAAATTAAAGTACAAGTACCAGCATCGTATCCAGATCGTACATTTAGGCTTGAACCTTAAAATTAACCATGAGATAGTTGAGCAATACAGAACACTATTAATTATCGAATCACTGTCTATAAAAATTATATTTGTAGTTATATTTTGAGAGAAATGATGTGGCATTTTAAGAATTTTAATATTTCCCTCACAGTTTAAAAAAAGCTTAAATAAATATGATTGTATGTTTTTCTAACACATACTTGCCCAAGATCTTTCAACGACTAAGCTCCTTACTTATCACATTTTCTGGTGTCTGCTATTAAGCACCTTTTAAAAACATTACATTCGCGAATGACATCTCGCGGAGAGTTCAGCAACTACAAGCTACAGAGGCTACAGTAGCGACATCTACCCTTGAAAACTGTAACTGGTAGGGTCATCGTCAATAAATCCGCAGAAAATAAGAAAGAATAATAATAATAATAAAAATCAATATTTTGGTTTTGAGGCAAAATAACTCATCAAAATCGATTTAAGAATAAATTTACGGAAACAAGAAAATTAACTCGAACACGGCAGAATTAACACTAAAGAACCTACAATATATTTTACTCTACAATTTTATTTAGCCTTAAATATGTAGTGCACGTTATAGTTAATAATTGTATAGCCGGGGTGGTTTTTTTTAATATATTTTCCCAACCCTAACCCAACGACGGTATTATTCAGCCCGCCAGGGCGCCATATCTTGTCTACTTGTGTTATATGTTTTAATGTAGTGTATGTTTTCGAGAGCCCCGAGGGGCTGGTGTTAACTTTTTTTTTGTGCATTTATGTTTCTCGTGCTATTATTTATGTTTATTATTGTTAGATATTTTGAAATAAAATAATCACTTACAAACAAACAAACATAATTGTATAGCTATATACTTTATTTATACGTCCTACACGCCTTATAGCTCTTCTAGTTCATCCGTATATTTTACCCTATAGGATTATGGATAGTAAGGATATAGTTTAAAGAAAATGTACCCTCGTTTTCGTGGAGGGATTGATACACCATAATACACCATCTAAGAAAATAACTCAGTACACTCCTTACGCGGTATTATTTTCACTAACATGTGCACATATATGAACCTTTATTTACCATACTTATGAATTTTGTCTTTTATGTGTAGAAATTTAGGCAAAGAAAAAAAACTCTTAATGTATCTTACTGATGGGTATATTTAATTGAAATTAATATTTTGATAACTTTAGTGCCATCAATAACATAGTTCAAATTTAAGTTTTCAATGTGTCAATTAAAAAAAAAGTGTGTGTTTTGTTATTTTAATTACTGGCGAGTGTTTTATAGGCGCAAAAATTGTTGGCGCAGGCAATTTTACACCATTTATTTAAGACTTATTCAGAGCAAGTGAAAGAAGTGAACTAGAACAAGACATTTGATTTAACCGCATTGGTGGGTGCATAGACTAGACATCAATCTCTGTTCTGTCGGTTGGGATTCGAATCCTGGATGGTTGTACTGAAAGTATTTCTCCAGTATGTTTCTCCAATTCTCCCTCCACGAGAATTAGAGTATATTTCTACTTAATTCTACCCCGCTCCTACCTACATTTTAGAGTATCTAAATGCGAAGAACATGGACGAGAATAAAATATGGTACCGAAAAAAAAACCTTTACTCCCTCTTCTTCCAGATACACCATTCAAATGGTATGACTCGCAGTAACGATTCCTACGTAGGTGCCTAATGACAGTATTTATAGTCTCGGGAGTCAACCAATAGTAGAGGGGTGCAAAGCTTTCATTCAAGACAAATCTTTTTTCCTGTTGATGGAATTTAATATACAGAAACATCTCGAAAGTCTATTAGATGGTCCATATAGCCACATTGGAAAAAGAGACCGAAATCTTCACAGATTAGAATTTGAAATCAAATTAATATCCTTACATTTTCAATAGCTTCTGTTGGCCTGAATGTAAATTGTTTTATTTTGTTATCTTATGTCAAGAACCGTACATCAATAACTTATTCTCTTATAGCTTACTTTAAATGTATTATTCAAATACTCATGTACCGTGCATTTACACTTGATTTTTTACATCTTTTCATAAAACTCAATCATATTTTTAACAGAGAATTTCTTCTCAACTATTTTTTATTGATTTATATATATTTTTATATGATTCAATAAACATACATTTTATTTGTTCTCAAATATCTTAATCTGATTTTTTTTTTCATTTTTACCAATTTAAGACTAAATAATTTATAATATAAAATCTTCCAAGCATAGAGCTTAAATAATTACATTATATTATGTTGTGATAGTTACATAATTTATTATTTTAGTATTATATATTTTAATCATATGTACTTGTACTATATCACTTTTAAAATTATATTTTAATACCTAAAGCTATAAACAATTACGCAACACATAATATATTTTTCAACGTAACTTTTTCTTTTAATATTTGAACTTAATCTAATTTAATACAGCAAAGCATCTTACTGTCTGTTAGGGTTGTACGCTTAAGTACTAATTACACTAATGCGTTAGGAATTGGGAAGGCTGAATTCAAAGGAAGTTAATCCGCATTTGCGCGGAGGAAGAGTGTAAAACCATTTAGGAAAAAACCTCCTCAGCTCATCCGAGCGAGATTTTATCCTTGATCTCCCCCATCTTCGGCAGTCTGGCTCAACACGAAACTAGCGCGTTAACTAACTACGCCACCTAGGTGGATTATTCGAACTTCGATTCGGCTTTGTGAATATTTTATATCACGCTTCGAATTGAAAAAGTTGACTTCGCACAACCCTACAATTCAGGTCATATGGAGGATTACCTACTTCAGTGGCCGAATGGTCAAAGACGTCACTTTAACAATATACTTGGACTGCCGATGACGGGGAAATCGGGGTTCAAATTCTGGTCGAGTGTACTGAGGGTGGTTTTTTTTTCTAGATTGTTTTCGACTTTCCCTCCAAGTAAATCTGATTACACCTCCTCTAAATATAATCTTGGTCATCTCTAGCTCATTAGCGTAATTAATACATTTACGTATAACCTGAATAGGTAGTAATACGCAGTGGGGGGATTGACTTACGATTGAATCACAGCTACAGAACTAACGGCTGACACTATGAATATCATTCGAATTACAACTGTTCTCCTCTTGTTAATGATTTAAAGCAGGGGAGGAACTCTTGTAGTTCAAAGGACCTTCATAGTCTCGGCCCTAAATGTCTTGATTCTACCCTAGCGGTGACCTGGCGGTCTAGGGGTAAGGTGTCAGACTTCTGTGCTGGCGACCGGGGTTCAATCCTCGGTCCCGGCAAAGATTTATCTGAATATCAAACCCTTCCTTCACCTCTGACAAGACATCTTGTGAATGTGAGGAATGCCAGGCCTCCACCGTGGTTCGGATCCCACGTTAAACTGTAGGTCCTCCATTTCATCTCACAATCACCCTACCATTACACATTAGCGTAAGTGCGTATAACCCGAACGTATAGTAAGATACTGTAATAATAATAATAATCTACCCTAGCGTTTCTACATGCTTGCGCCATTATTTATCTCGCTGCTTCGCGGTTACGTTCTTTGGACATTAGGTGCAAACAAAAATATGGAAATGTATATATACTGTATAATGTATATACGGGGTTTACCATATCATATGGTACCCACTTCAGGGGTAAACAGGAAATACAAAACAATGAAATAAATTTGATATAAACATGTGTCTAGAAGGAGGACATTTTGAGCACTTCCTATAATGTTAGGTAGCTCCACATTAATACAGTACAAATATTACTATAACTTGGAAACAAGGTCAAATTAAACATATGTTTATATTGACCTTTTTAATTGTTTTTGTGTCTCCTGTACACCGCTCAAGTGGGTCCTATATGTTATGGTACACCCTGTATATAAAGTAATTATTATTTTATCGGCATTGATATGAAAGGTGCCGAAAAAATTCTATTTTTTTAGTGTCTTAGCACCTGTTATGAATAATATACGTATATTAATTATGGCAATGCATTTTTTGAGGAGGGATAGTATGGAACCATTTAATAAAAAAAACACCCCATCACACCCGACCAGAATTTGAACCCCAACGGCTCCGTTACTGACAATACAATCCAACACGAGAGTGATGCCTTAAAACAGGGATCTCCAAAATCTTTACTATGTGGACCACATAATATATTTTACACATTTTTGCGGGCCAAAGTAACGTTCACCTGTTCTTCAAGTAGCATTGATTTTGCCCTGAATGCCTTGACATACGCAAATACATCATAAATATAATTTGTTTCAACATGAAAATTTAGATTAAAGTCATATTGCCAGTCACATATATAAAAAAAAATCCACTTCCCAAGGCCATTAACTGTTTAATAAAGGTGATTGGCATTGATTCTTCTCTGTGAGAATTGAATACATTTATATTTCATAAATTATATTTATAATAATTAGTCAATATAATTACTTTTTTAAAATTAGGTAACATCTTTCGGAGCTTTCCTTTGATAACCCTCAGCCGGGAGACTTGGAACTACCTAAAAATCGTCACAGTCAAACTGTTCTGTTGTCGGTATAAGGAATGGTACCTGTGACTGAAAATGAGGGTTTGCGATTCCGACAGCACTCTGGCTTGGTGTCATGGTGGGAATCACTCTGGCTTGGTGTCATGGGGGGATTCACTCTGGCTTGGTGTCATGGGGGGATTCACTCTGGCTTGGTGTCAAGGGGGGAAGCACTCCGGCTTGGTGTCATGGGGGGAAGCACTCTGGCTTGGTGTCATGGGGGGAAGCACTCTGGCTTGGTGTCATGGGGGGAAGCACTCTGGCCTGGTGTCATGGGGGGAAGCACTCTGGCCTGGTGTCATGGGGGAAGCACTCTGGCCTAGTGTCATGGGGGGAAGCACTCTGGCCTGGTGTCATGGGGGGAAGCACTCTGGCCTGGTGTCATGGGGGGGAAGCACTCTGGCTTGGTGTCATGGGGGAAGCACGCGTGCGGACAGAAACTGGACATGTCAAATAAACTGTGTGGTTAATAAATAACGGAGAAAAACAATAATTTGTTTTTTGATAAAATTTTGAAACGGGCCATAATCTTGTGGCAGACTGGATGTGACCCGCGGAACGTATTTTGAATACCCCTGCCTTAGATCGTGTGACCTATCACCGATGTGGGTAATTTAACGTGTGAATATAGGATTGTATGGACCATGCCACTCTGGTTGAATTTTATCAGAACTGATAAAATAATAACAAGCCAAATTTTGTCGCTTACAGAAGCAATTTTTTTTATTCGTACAAAAATATGCCTTTCTAATACGATTCCACTCTAGTCTTTACCTTCAAGGCGGTACAAGTCAGGGAAAATATTGTAAACGTTAAGGAATTACAACTGCCAATAAAATCAGGAAAATGTCAAGGAATGTTTTATTCGATCAGAGAAAATGATATGTTTGAATGTCTAGAGAGAAATGTCTTAGTTTCGTCTTATTTAAACATTTTTTTTATCAAAGGCAATGCACGAGTACATTTAAAAAACAATCACTGTAACAAATTTATATTTGTAATTTTTTTTCTTATCTATACATGTCGATATTGTGTAAAGTCAAGGAAATTAGGGTTTTTGGATCAGGGAATTTAATTTCTTGGATTTTGTGGCTACACTAATTTTTTACGCGCACTTCAATAAACTGAGCTTTGTTCAAACACATCTTAGAAATTTAGATCGGTGAAATTGCTTGTGCGTCAATAGCTTTTCATTTCCAAATTCTAATTTGTTATTTTTTACCTTCTTGCTATCTTACAGGCAGAGAAAGTATTGTGATCGCTAAAAAAATTGAACTCGAGATTTTGATGAATCTTGACGTTTCATGACCCCCGAATCCATAAAGGTTGTTTTTGAATTTCCGTGTCTGCCTGTACCCTTGACTAGAGACTAAACTATTTTACTGTTCAGGTTAAAACTCGGTATTTAGGTTTTTTTAGGGTTGTCCCGAGTATTTTTTTGAATTGAATAGCTAACCCTAAAATTAAGGGTAGTTAACTGAGGGGCAAAAAGAGCAAAAGTTAATTTTCTCAAAATCGGCTATAACGATTTTGATTAAATTTATTTTCAAAACATTTATAAATATTCCAAACAAAAGGCTACTCTCGATATTTCGGCAAAATGAATTTATGGGCTCCGGTCTGATGCGTAAATTCTCTTCTTTTCTTTTTATAATATCTCCGAAACTATTTTAGATATGAAATTACTTATCGTTACAAATATGTAGGTCTCTTTATAATACTAATATTTATAATAAGCATGCTTTTATAAAACTAATAACTTTCATGCTATACGCAAATATATATATTTTTAGCTTATCGAACAATAGAGGTAAAGTATTGCTACCGTAAACATATTTTTAACCTGAAATGTTGATGGATGTCAACGTCTCATGACCCCCCCAAACCCTAAAAAGTGGTATTTGCAATCTGTCGGTGTCTTTTTACCCCATAATTAAGAGTAGTTTAGCAAAAAGCGAAAAGAGAAAAAGTCAATTTTCTCAAAATTGGTTGTAATGATTTTGATTAAAATTCTTATCTAGACGTTGATTAAGATTATAAATAATCTGGATATTTTCATTTTCCCATGAAAATGCCTTTTAGGGTACTCTATAGAAGCGGAAATTTCCGTATATCTGCAACTATTTGAGATACCAAATAACCTTTCATTGCAAAATTGTAGTACAATTAAAGATAAAAAACTTTTATTTGAACTATATTTTTATAAAATCAACAGTTTATGAAATACGAGCTTTAGTTGTAAATAGATACTACTTAAGTTTTAACGCAATAATCCTCAAATTCCAGAGAGTAATTAAATATAAGTAAGTCTATTAAAAAGTGTATGTTGTTTTTCCTTAAACCTCTTAGGAGAAATGTTTGTACAGCACTGATCTATCATAGACTCAATAGTCAATATTTTCATTTTTTATTGGTAAGAATTTATAAATGAGGAATTTAATAGCAATTCGATGACCTGAAAATGTAGAACAACTAATAAAATGTCGAAAATTTTAGCCGGAAGTCGAAATTTTAATATGAAGTGTTGACCCTTGCGGACCCAACATTGATCTTTTTTTTTATCGGTCCAAACATAAAATGAGGTCATTAATTCTTTAAAAATAAAATTATAACCTTTTAAAATAGGACTCAATTTTTTTTTACATAATTATAGTGAAATTTATGGTTGGGTTTGCTAGTGTGTATTATTTCGTTTCACATATATTACGAGTTTTGAGTAAATATCTCCATTTTTAAACAAAAGAGCGAGAGAGTCCGTGTGGAGTTCCATGCAATTTTTTTTCTGTTGTTAGCACTAAGTTTCACCATAAAGTTTTATAGTAAAATAAAGTACAATTGTATCTCCCTGTTGGGATGGCAAGACGCCAACATTACTGCAGCAGAAGAGCCAATAATCAGCCGAACACCCAAACACACGCCCTTTATGACGTCAGAGGCCCGCAGTAGCTGCAAGAACAGCCAGGACCAATAAAAATGCAACATAAGACCAAGCTATGGCTCAGGCTACTTCAAAACTGTTTATTTACTGAACTTTAACACTTATTAACTTATCATAATTATTCTTGAATAAATTAGTATGTCATATTAAAATAAAATATCACAATTTTTACAGTTGGTGACCCTTCCTTCACCTCTGACAAGACATCTTGTGAATGTGGGGAATGCCAGGCCTCCACCGTGGTTCGGATCCCACGTTAAACTGTACCCTACCATTACATATTAGCGTAAGTGCGTATAACCCGAATGGGTAGTAAGACGTGGTGCTAATAATAATAATAATAATAATAATACAGTTGGTGCTGTACAGTTATTAAAGATAGGACTACAATTTTTTGAAGCACTGCAGCATTTTAGTAGATCAAAAGTAAAATACCGTACTTAATAAAAATACAATTTAATAACTTAATGCATGCAGTGGCATATACTCAAATAAAATTATTTTACTATATTAAAACTATTTTACTATTCATACAAATTAGAAAGGAAACTCTAAAATTTGTTTATAAGAATTTATAAATTGACTCCACAGATTGAGCTATAATATTTTGTATGAATAATAATATATTTAATTTGTTTTCAAATGTAATTTACAGAAGATGCTAACACATCCCGATGGGTTTTTTTCCTCCTCCACCGCGTCTTACTACATGCTTGGGTTATTCGCAGATTTACATTAATAGGGTAGAGATGAGGAAGGTAGAATTTATTGAAAATATACGAGAGTTTTCGTGAACGGAAAGCGGGAAACCATTTCGGAAATTACACCCTCACAACACTCGATCAGGCTTGGAACTCCGAAATCCCCGTCACACATAGTCAAATGAGACTTAAAATCGCTGGGCCGTTTTTAATGATAAATAGTTTATTGGGTATTACTTTATTATATAGAAAAAGCATGATAACTGTGAAATTTTTTGTCCTCAACTCGAAAAAGGAATCTTACTATTTTATCTGTTTGTCTGTACCTGAGACGTATAGCCGAAACTATTTGATGTATTTTGTTAAACATTAATATTTAAATGGTTATTCTATACGTCGAAGCTGAATGGTAGTGTTGAATCAAACCCTAAGATTAAGGGGAGCTTAAGCTTACTGGTTGATAGATTTTTTTTTAAATTCAAGGTTTTTTTAAAAATCAATCTAAAGATTTGGTTAAAAATCGGGTTTAGGGAAGATTTTTCATTATATATATATGTATATGTATATGTATATGTATATATAATGTTAATTTTTCTAAAAAATAATCATTGGACTTTTTACTGGTGTAGGTGTTTTTGAAAGCTAGAAGTTTAAAATATTCCTATATATATGTTGTCCAACATTTATATATGAAGAATGCTTCGTATGATTATCAAAATACTATATTTTTATAGGACAACTTACGAAGGTGTAGGAATAACTACAATATATACTACTACAATAAGAAATATGTACGTTAATGTCGTACATTAATTAAGTAGGTAGTCTAGCCCCAACAAGTTCTGTTCGATACAAAGGACCCTTAAAGAGCTATACTAACTGCGCAGCGAAGAAAGAACTCAAGTTATTTATGACACCCAATGGAGACCATACTTAAAGTTGCAGTGGTCTGTAGCTATCAAATTTCCTGGCCTGACAAAATACCGCTCGTGAATAATTCTCGGAACGTATAAGGTGTAAATCCACCAGAGGACAGACATAGGTGCTTCAACTAGGCTACACCTGTTCATTATATACATTGTAAATCCGCCAGAGGACAGACATAGGTGATTCAACTGTAATATATATAAGGAAAATTAAATTTTTGCAAAACAAAAAGTGTTCTCTTTTGTGTAGGATGAGAACTACAATACAAATAAAATTTATTTTAAGCGGATAGCTATATTTTATTTTTATATTAGATGCTATCTTGTTACCAAACCATTGTATAGTTTATAACTTGTCGAGATTTCGTTTTTAAATCCAAATGAAAATATAATTTTATATTTGAAGGAAACTGTTGCATGCAATAAGTAGGATAGCTCACTCCACTCTAAATTTTATGGAGTGAATTTATATTTTGGCAAGAAACTATTTTTTTATTTTTGTAAACCAATTAAATTTAAAAATAATCATATCCTTAAATCGTTTTATATCATAGAAAAAATTAAAAGAATCCTCTTTTACGTAAAATAACCCAAAGATTATGAACAAAATATCTATAGTCTCGTATTTAAAATAAATGTTTGTGGCATTTAAACGACACAAATAATGGAAGGGAGTTTCAATAGGATTCGTATTATAATACAAAGCGAATTTAAAAGGATTGTGATCAATTTTTGTGATTTGTATTGTTTATGGACATGCTTACACGCCGACGGACAGCTACACAAGACAAACTTCTTTGACATTTTGGGACATCAAGATGAAGTTAAATTGAATAAAAATGTTATAGGCATGTAGATCTCGGATTGATATTTCATAAAATATACATTTTTATACACGTTTATAGATAAACTTGAGCATGTGAGCTCATTTAACTGACTCACGTCGACCAAAATGCACTGAGTTAGAATAGAGCACACCCAGCTTAAATTTTTTTATGTGATAGTATTATCAAACGTAATAAAACATTACCTCACGGATGTTCGCCTTCACTTGTTTGTCCACGTGCATCTCAATGTAATGTATCGTAGTTCTAGGGATGCGAAGCTAATCACTGCAATTTGAGACTCGAATACTCACCTGAAACAAAAAGAAACGACAAGTCATGACTGTGAAATGTTTAACCTTGCCACAAATATTAGAGTTCATCCGGACTAATATTGTTTTAGGATGGTAGACAACACTTTGGTCGGAAAAGTGACATTTTGACATGCTTCAGTTGGATGTCATTGTATAATAATTTATCAAATAATTGTTTAGTAAAATTGAGCTATACTATGCTGCTGAGTAATCATGGCTATGCAAAATAGGCCTATATTATTTAAAGTAGTTTAAATTGATGTTTTTGTGTTGTTTTAATTACACCGTTTCTTAATACTGATTCAGGCTAGCTAGAATATTATTATATTACTAAATATATATACTATTAGAGTTTTAAGTAAAACTAAAAAAAAGGGTAGTATTATTGAGGAAAAAAACAATATAACTAATATTTTGACAAAAATAAAATATTAATTAATGCTCTGGAATAGATAAAAACTATGAATATATTTAGTCTTTTCTGAAAGTTTTTACATAAATCCTGGGTTCTTGATGTAGAAGAAAGAAAGAGAAAAAAACTGTATTTAAAGTTGAAGATTTGGCTGGATCTTACCGATGTCCATGTTGAAACAGAATTAATTTCTGACATTTGTTTCCTTTTCTTAATTTCCACTCCTCCACATTTTAATAAAATATTCAGTCTCTAATTGTTCCCTAGACAATTAACTTTCTATTTGTATACTTGTATTTTCATTTTAAAATAATGTTCTACTTTAAAAAAATTAATTTAGCTAGGAGTCACACATATTTTGTTCCATGTTTTAAGACGCCAAGAAAGAAGACCTCAATCTTCTTCAAAAAATGTTCCAGTAATCAAATTTAAATAAACGTTCTATTTTTTTTCAAGTGCAAAGAAAAAAAATTATGCATTAAAACAAAAGATAAAATGTTGGTTATGGACTAGGGATAAATATAAAATAAAATGCAGTTTTAATGTAAAGATTGAGAACATAGGTCAATGAATATGAACAATATTTTAAAAAATAATTAAAATAATTATTTCCAGCCGTCAGAATTGAAATGTATCGCTAGTTTGAAAGTATTTACATCAATTTATTTTCTTCTTTTATACTTACGAGAGAGGTCACTCACTTGTTTGACAGTTCCACGCGTGCGTTAGAATAAACTCATAACCGACATTGAAAATAAATAAAGAAGATTCAACAAACTTCTTAGAAGGGTAAAAAAGTTTAATAAAAAGGTAAGTGATCTTTCTTAGCTCAAAATTCATTATTTTAATTATTTTAAACAGTGTTAGACGATTTTCCTTCCGTTTTATTGTGAATGGATATAAATAGTGTTATTTCGTCACGCATGGCAACACAGCGCGTTATGCTGCGGACGAACTTTGAAGTACATAATTTAAAACAATAATAAATGGTAGAATATTGAAAAAATTCTATAAATATAATAAAATACACGTGTGATGGCAAATAACGTTACAATTAATGAAATTATACATATCTATGAGAATCAAACCCGGGATATTTAGTATTGAGGGCCGGATTTGATTACCAGGTCCAAAGATCAATTTTATGAATATTTTAGAAATATGCTTGTTAATTATACGTAATCCGAACATATCATTTAACGCATAATGTAAAGTACTTAACTTTATATGATATATAGGTTAACAACTATACAGGCTTAGTATAACAATATATAATATAAAGTATTTAACTTTTAAATAAATGACAGATATATCTAACGATGAAATAAAGACATTGGTAACCAGACTTTATTAAAGGGTACGGGACACATTAAATATATATATATGCTGGTGTCACGTAACTTGAATTATGGTTAAATGGTAATCATGAATATTATCATGATATGCTGGGCTTGATGTTAAAAATATGATAAAAGTGCGTTAAATAATAATAAACTTTACGTAGGTGTGTGCAAGGAAAGTTAAAAATTATCATTGCAATAAAGTCAAACATATTTGTTGATTATGTTTGCTATATCGACAAGTAAGTTGAGGGGAAACAAGTTTGATCCAAGGGGGTGTATAAAAATAACCCACAGGCAATGGGCTTTTCCCTGGTTCGAAATATTAAAAATCCAGGCAGATAGAACTGGGTTAATACTATTAACTTTATTGTACAAGTTTGTTTACTTATATGTTTCAAAAATGCGCACACATTTTAGTAATAAATTTTTTTTTTTTCAAGTTGAAAAATTACACCTGTACACGGGAATGGAACCTGGGAACTTTTGCTTGGTATGCTCTAACCACTGAGCTATCTAGGTAGTCGTCCTGAACTCAAGGTCATTCTTAACCGATCTTTTAAAGCAGTCTCTGTGATATACCTATATATGTGTTAAATTTCAATTCATTAACTTCATTTTTAGGCCTCTAACTTTTAAATCTAGTAATTTTCATTTTTTCAATGTCCTTGTTGGAATCTTCTAAATTTATTACTTTTACCTTTCTCTTCTAAGCATCGTGCTATTTTATTTTATCCGTACCCGGAAGCTGTGAGCTGCACCTGTGGCTTGCACGTGTGGCTTCACAGTGGAAAGGGCAGGTTTGGCGCGAACAGCTAGCCAATCAGCACATCTGATTTAGCGTCTGTGGTTTGATATTATGTGTAAGTGAAGCGTCAGACTCGAGACACTTGCTGGTTAGCACGCGAACTGATAAGATCTACATTCAGAAGTACAAATAGTCGCGTTCTTATCGTGTTGGTCAAGGAGGGTTCAGAGATGGATGGGAGAAAATGGAAACCATGTGGCCAAATTACACCATATTAACAATTTGTCCATATTCATGTATTAAGTAATTTGTTTTATTTTCCAAATGTCTTTTGATGTTTATTTAAAATAAAACTTCAGCATCTATTTCATAAATTTCTACTTATTTAATTGGCTATGTTCTCCACCCCCACCATTAATTAATTAACCCCTAGAAGCTCTACGGAATCCACTGGCTGCCGTGGACAACAATATAAAGAAGAAGATGGCGGAATTTGACTGGTTACAATATGAACGATGAATTAAGTAAAAGTGCATTTAGATGGGCAATTAAAATTGAACATTGCCGAAAATATTTGCCAAATATATGGCCCTGCAGTATTGCCGTCAATACAAGTCCAACTTGTAGCTGTGCAATGTTTCCGGCGAGTATTTATGAGCAATGTTTGCAACCACACATTGCCGTATGATTGCATGTTTACACGATGACGGACCTTAGCAATACGTGACAGACTGGCCAAGATGGATGATACTGTACTTGTTTCTGCAGCATTTATCCTGCTTCATAACCATGTAAAAAGAAAAGGTATGTGGATGCGTTCTTTTTTGAGAAAACGTGAAAAAACAAATAATTTAACCCTGGATATATATGATAATTGGGCATTGCCAAAGTCCTGAGCGAGACCGATCCATATAACCCTGGAATTAATACTGGACAGTTATCTGTTCAAATTTTTTACAAGAATCTCAAAAATTAATTTTGAGCGTTTATTGTATATAATTTGCATACATCATTGTTATAATCGACAGGTAAAATCACAACATAAACCAAAGCACGTATAGTAGCTTTGAGCCAAGCAGGGAATGGAGGATCGAGCAGCGCTGAGTGAGAGAGAGAGAGGTACTTGTCAGAGAGGGAGACAGACATAGCAATGGCTGAGCCATTCCAAACGTTTTCCAATGAAAGTGGGCAACACGGCCAACACACGAGCAACTAACTGCAATAATCAACAAATACCGGGTACATTGACAGGCCATACGGCGATATTTCCATCTATGGCTGCAATATTGTCACCCACATACCCGATACATAAGTGCAGTAACACATTGCAGTAAAATATGGCCCTTCCAAACGCACCTTAAGGTCGCAAGCTGTTAGACAATGCTACCCCCTTTGACTCGGGAGGTATTTATTCAACTAATAGTACAATGACTACTGTAAAAATGCGGATATCATAATTGATTATTATTATTATTATTATTATTATTATTAGCACCAGTTCGGGTTTTACGCACTTAGGCTAATGTGTAATGGTAGGGTGAGTGTGAGATGAAATGGAGGACCTACAGTTTAACGTGGAATCCGAACCACGGTGGAGGCCTGGAAATTCCCCACATTCACAAGTTGTGATTAATACACGTCTTGTCAGAAGAGAAATCTGTGCTGGGACCAAGGATTGAGCCCCGGACCCCCCGCACAAAAGTTTGACACCTTACCCCTAGACCACCAGGTTACCCATGATGGATTAAATAAACAAGCTATTAAAGTTGATAATTACAGTTATAGCTGCATCTAAATATCATACTCTTTAAAATGAATAGCTGGATAGCTCAGTGGTAAGAGCATTGGTGTACCTAGCTAAAGGTCCCGGGTTCTATTCCCGTGTCCAGATGTAATTGGTCATTTCAAATAATATGATATTTAGATGTGGCTTCAACCGTACTTAACAACTATAATAACGAATGTATTTAATCTATAATAGCTGTAGAGATGGTACCAAGTCACTATTTTACAAATCCAAATTGTCAAGCTACATAGAAATTCCGAATATATAATCCGAATCTTATAAAACATGGTACAATTAAAAAAAAAGCTTTACTTTTGTTCACTACCCTCTTCGGTGCCTTCATGCTCTAAGCCGTCACTCTCGCAATCTACTAGATCAGATGAAGGGAAGATCAGATCTCGATCCTGGTTGGGTCTACTGAGATTTTTTTCTAAATGATTTTTTTACTCTCCCTCCACACAAATGGAGGTACACTTCCCCTAAATTCAACCTTCCTAATCCATAAAATATTAATGTAGTTAGTACATCGGCGTAAGACTTGAATGGTTAGCTAGACGCGGTGCTAAAAAAAAGTATTAACACAAAACTTAAGATTTCCTGTTTGGTATTATTGTCAGAAATATAATTATTCTCTCTCTACTACGATTAACCCACTTCCTATTCATAACAACAGCTAAACGTCATCGATTTCCAATATATGTATCGACATGTTCGTCAACCATCTTTTAACATCTATTTCGAAATAAATGAGGTCATTCCCATTGGTTGTTATAGTGTTAGTCCTCACACATACAGGAACGATAAATGATTACTTATTGTGTCGCACAAGATAAGTATTTGAACTAGTACTATTATTACCTTATAGGCTAAATCAACTATTTCCATTAACCTTAATCAGGAGATATTTCATCCCTCTATATTGTGTTCATGCTGCATAAACAAAGTCTGAATAGCTATATTTATCATGAGACAGTTTTGACCGTAGGTATCTATTTATAAACCTGAGGAATCATTATATATTTGACCCACCGGACGGAGGATAATCAATTTCCAGTTATTCAGTAGCTCACCAGTCATTCATTACTCTTATTTTCAAAGAGTTTTATTATTAGATTGAATGGTAAAAACCTGTCTTTACTTGTTGTTAGCTATGATGTAATTCAATAAAAATAAAATAGAGAAAAAACACACAGATATATCACTGATGATTTATTACAACATATACTTTTAAGAAAGTAATCTTTTTATTTATTCAAAAACTTTCTCGTAAGGATAGTCAATATATCTCAAGCATATATATACGTACACATATACGTACTTACCTACAAACATATATACATATACGCACACATACAAATATATATATATACATACACCCCGTTTACATTGAAAGATAGCAGCCTTATGCCGGAATCACGATCAGTTTAACGTTAACTTAAAGTTAACATAACGTGAAGGTTTCCCTCGTGTTTTTAAATTGAAGTCATTTTGATTTGGTTAACTTAACGTCCACTTAACGTTCACTTATAGTAAGAGCTGTCTTGGGAGATCTTTCACGTTACGTGAACTATAAGTGAAGGGTATCACGTGAACTATAAGTGAAGGGTATCACGTGATCTAGCCAGCCAATCACGTTTTCACTGCTGTTTAGTACTTCGTCTGTTTCACAAGTATCGTTAATTCATCTGTTTATAGTGTATGCAAGCTAGATTATACTTTTACATCATGATTGATAACGAGTATAACATAACACTTAAAAAACACTTAAATTTGATACAATTAGTTTGAATGATAAATATTTTATTGCTATGTAATTAAATATATCAAAAGTAAACAGTATATAATACACAGTAGCCCCATGTCTTCTTTAATGCCGAAAGCTTTGAAAAGCTACCAGAGCAAATTATATATCCCTACGCCGAACCATATGATCTTAAAAAACATGGGTTTAGCAGCTGTCACTTCTGACGGCCAAAATTTAAGTATATATCTAAATGTTGACTGTCAGAAGTCAGCTGTGATCTGTCAGTCAGCACCAAAGAAGCCATGGGGCTACTGTAGTTACAGATAACACTGTTAACAAATAGTACAGATCACAGATCAACATCTATGCTCTCGAATTCTGATGTTTGGCTCAAGCTGTTACGTTAAGTTACGTGAATCGTGATAGCCCATTGGTTTCTTTACTATAAGTGAACTATAGGTGAACGTTACGTTAAGTTAAAGCTAAGTTGATCGTGATCCTGGCATTACCTTTATGAATTACACTATAACCCTACCTTATGAGTTATACCATAGTGTAATCAAGCAAGGTAAGTTTGCTGCCTTTTTTAGGTAAATAAAGGCTGCATTCGTACGTACATGTACAGTGACCTACACA